>VUYV01000122.1:508293-600482 GCA_008711295.1 Anarhynchus alexandrinus
CACATCTCTAGTTCCTCCTGTTTGTTCCCCATGCTCCGTGCATTTGTATAGAGGCACTTCAGCCGTGTCTTCATTGAGGCTGACCTGGTTGGAGCAGCTGTAGTTACTTTGCACAGCTCTCCAGGCAGCATTCCTTTGCCGTGTATTAACGGTGCCTCCCCATTGGCTCCTGTTGGTCCACGAGCTCCTGGCTCATCTACGTAAGACTTTGAGCATGCTGCAGTGTAGCCAGCACATTTTGGATCTAATGGCTGCAGGCCCTCACGAGCACTCCGTTCCTCTTTCCTTGGCACAACATCCCTTGGCTGGTCTCGGGCAAACCTGATAATACCCCCTTCCTCCGTCAAATCTAGTTTAAAGCCCTGTTAATGAGCCCTGCTAATTTTTGGGCGAAAACCCTTCTCCCTCTTTGAGTGAGCCAGCCCCCAAGGGCATCCAAGGAAATTCTTCTGCATATGCAGAAATTCAACAAGTATAACTAAAACAGCATTTGAAGCCATCAGGAAGAGGATATAGAGTTTCCTGAAATGAACGAACAAACAGTGCTAGCTAGCGAAGGCATCTAGTTACACAAGGAAGAATGATACTTCAGGGTCCAAGAAACAAACACTAACTGACAGGACCACTCTCATGCAAATCTGGGACTATTGGGAACAGCTGCCAAACTTCTGGCCAGGAAGGGTTCAATCCAGACTACAACTCAACAGCTCAGAAGCAGAAAACAAGTTAACTTTGGCAATGGGAAAGAGAGTGGTGACATCACCAGAAGACTGCAAGTCTAGCTTGTGCCAGGCAGATGCCAGCCACTGGGGAACTGGTTTCAGGTCAGAAAATGCACAGAGAAATGGGCTGTCACTGAAGTATGCAAGGCCACTACTTGCATTTTTCTGTATAAAGTCAGAAGGAAATAGCTTCCTGAAGAGCAGTGCAGTCAGAGATAGGACCCATATCCTAATGAGATTTTTTTTCCCTATGACTACATAAACAGGAAAGCTGTTAATTTTCTTCAGTTATGTAAGTACCTGTCTCAAGTGGGAACATTTCACTGAATATCTGTGCTGGCTGGTCAAAGGCGGTGTGTAACATAACATTTACATCATTAGGAACATATGTTATTTTCAGTAGACTCAAGGAGGGATCTTTTTTCTTGACTAAGCCTTGCACATTTCTGGAATTGCAATATCAAGGATAATATTATCCTTTGCTTCCCTCATTTTTGGGCCCATAAAAGAGATATCTGACCAGTACCACAAAGATTCGGTTCACGTTTGAGAGCATCCTCAGATTCAATTTGATATACTTTTAGTTTCCTAAAAGGATATGAAAATGTATCATGAGTCAGACTGATATTAGGAAAGTTAATGTTTTTATTACTATTGCTATGTACAGTGTACTGAATCGTCTTTTTAAGCTAAGGTGACTATTAGCAGCAGAGGTTAAAAGCACGTTAAAATGAGAAAATTTGCTTGCTAATTTTCAACATCTAGATACAAAGACAGTTATGAAAATCTACCAAGACTCTACTCAGATCAGAGAGGCCCAACAAGATCTTAACACAATGTCCGAGTACTGAATTGCCTGCTTTTTTTTTACTGCATTTTGGCTCGAATATTGCAATTAAGTGCCATATAAACAAATGATATGAACAGTTTTGGAGAGAAGAGTGCTGTTTGGGCACCTACAATCTTCTAATAAATTTCATAATAAATGTATGCATTTCATTGAATGCAAGCATCAGAAAAGAAAGCAAAGTAAACACTTCACAACAAACAGAAAAAGAGCAGTATGTTCTGCAGATACTCTTTCATAGCATCACTGGGAGAACACAGTGCTAGTATGGCATGATTTAGGGGTATACAGAATGTCGCAGATCTTCCTAATTTATCCCTGGCATCCATTTGAAATAGAGAAGGATGCTGGCTATGTATGTCTGTCATAGTAGGGGTAGTAGATGGTTTCCACAAAGTGGTGAGATAGTGGCTTTTGCTGATTCTAGTCCATAATATTCCGCAGTACTACTATCCAGTGCTTAAGAGTCAGACAGTGTTTTGGTACCTTGCCATACTTCCCACTCAGGCCTGCAAAACTCTTTTTCATAAGCAACCTATGGGCACTACAGGTCCTCTGACACTTGGTGAGTCTTCCAGTAAGTAGGGAGGTTACTCTCCGGCCATCCAAATCTGCTAGAGAAAACACAAATTTTTAGATAACTGTGGAAAGAAAAAAGGTCAATCTTAAACTTCCTAAAGTCTTTTCCAAGAAATTATTTGAAGAATAGAGAATGTATTTCAGGGAATGTACCTCATGAGCCCTGTCACATCACAGTGAACCTGCAGGAAGACCAAATCTGCAAAGAAAAAGAAACCTCAAGGGGTCTCAGGTTATCAGGGTGGGAACAGAAGAGCGGATGCTGCTAAATTACTCCAGATGTGTTTATTATGGCTAACATATTGCTCTGGAGGTTGAAAAGGTCTCGGGTAAGGCAGAAGCTACAAGCAGCTAATGGCATGAGGGCCTCACTGCTGCTCAGTTATTTGCATGAAGGCCCACAAGAGCTAAGGGAAGGATACAGGAAGATATTTGATCAGGATGGAAGAAGTAAAACCTTTATTCCTAGAAACGTCAATGAACGGTTTGTGAGCTATTCCTGTAAAATACTGTTGTTTCACATGAAGCATAAACAGGACATCTCTGTACAGATCAACACAGCTATCTCACAAGGAAAGATGAGTCGGCCTTGGCACATAACACTGCAAGACAAAAGGGCAGAAGTCACCAGTTAAGTATATTGCTATTGTAATTGTTCGTCTACCCTTGTGAAAGTACAGTGCAGGTGTGAGACATTTGAAACTGGCAAAATTGGATTTCTAAATAGGACTACAGCCTTCTGTAATTTTTATGTTTCCTGTGCACTAGAGGTTTATGAGAATCTATTCTTAAAAGCTGGGACCTCAGACTGAATCTCCACTGCTGTTTGTGAAGAGTGTCTTGATGCAGTCTGTTTTATTTTAGTTACATACCTAGATCTGTAGATTTTTCTTTGTTGCCATGTTCTGCATTTTCTGATGTTGTTGCTTTATGACAGCTGAAATTCTACCACTGATATTAAGATATGATAGATAACTATTGGTTCTAATAGTCTCTTGTTGTATTGCTAGACCTTTAAATAAAAAAGTTATTTTCAAAATCTATTCTTATGTCTTTTTGGCCATGAAACGAACACTATTTTTTGAAGAGTGTTTCCAATTATTTTTTTTATTGGAAAAATAATCATATGTATTATTTCTACCTTAACTTTGTCCTTTATTGGGTTTTTTCTGGCTTCCCTATGTCTGATCATGCTAAATTTCAGAGCACTACAAATGCCTAACAGAGGCTGGATTGCATCCCATGTACCTCTTCTTCCTGGGCTCTGGTGAAGTTGTCTTTTTTGTGGTACGTTAGTGTATTTACAGTTACATCCAAGCAAAAGCATGCTCCTCCTTTTGAATGCGCAAATATATGTGCAGTTTTACATAACTTGCTGTACACGCAAACACCCTTGTTCACCGCTTCCTTCATATATATATATATATATTTAGGTCAGAGGGGACCAGTGGGGAGTTAACAGATGCTGTCCAGGTCTCTTCTACCTTCTGTTGGGCCTGCCAGAGATCTTCCACCTTAACTTGCTGCTCCACCTCATGCCTTTTTTGGCCCTTGACTACTGTCTCTGCTATGCCATTGACCTGAATATCCCTGTTTTCTTTTCTGCCTCATGGAAACATCTGCTCAGCCCCTTAAATCGTGCAGGGAGTAGGGTTTTATTCAGGTGTCAGGAAGGCAGTAGGATTAAACTACTTCAAATTTGCACATGGGTGCATGCAAGCCCGAAGAGATAAACTGACAACTTTTTGTAGAATAGAGGAGGGAATAGGAATTAGTTCTTGGATCATAATGCTTTCAGTGCAGGCAACCATAGACCTCACTACCAAAAGAAAAGTATTTGATATTGGGCACCAACTGTGCATTTAAAATAGAAAAGGCAGCAGGCCTTCTCTTGATGAGTTTAAGCATTCAGGGACACATTCTGTCTCCTTTTGTGCTCCCTCTGATTAGTCTCTTACTCCCTTTATATTCCTGCTGTAACTGGGAGGGCAGAATGTGAGCTATACAGTAGCAACGTGGATGACAGAATGCAGTCTGCAATAAGACACAAAAAAACACAATACCCCAAAAGAAAACAAAATTACTAGCATGGCAGTGAAGAAAACTGACACTGCATAATCAAATAGCAGGATATAGGTAAAAAAAAAAAAAAAAGCCAAGATTAGATTATTATATTTATCATTTATTTGCACTCCATTATTTTACTGCACCTCCCTGGTACATGTTTTATTTCTTAGGATTTGTGGTAAAAGATTGGATAACTAATCTGGATTTTATCAGTAAATGATTGAGTCCTGAATACCTCTTTCCTGGCTTCAGCAGTATAAACAGTTTCCAAAGCTCCTCTCCTCCACTCTTTCCAGTGTATTTCCAGTGCTAAATGTTTGTTTTAAGCACAGAGAGCTACATTGCCTGGCTGCTGCAGTATGGGGTTTAATGTTCTTTAGCTTTTATGAAGAAAGAATTCTCCAGAATTACTTAAGCTGAAAAGCCACTTGCCTGAGCCTTCCCCAAATCTGTTATGACGCCATTAGATCCAAACAGATGGGTGTGACAAGAATGTGAATATTCAGGTCATGGGGTGAGTTCAAGTAATTTTTAAAGCTCTCTCCAAAGTTGTTAGAGTAATCCTACTTAAAAGTGTGTGTAAAACTAGGTTACTCTTACAGTGACTAAGGCTATGAAATACCAGTGGGGATGGATGCCAGCATGGCATCCCAAGGAATGGTAAATTCTTAATGTGAAGAGTTGGATAACACATCATTTCCAAAGGCTGGGGTGAGTGATATGAAAGACTGAAAAGACTTAAAGGACACAGCTGCAAAGCCAGCTACTGCATATCCTTGAGATGTTCATACAAGGACTCTGTGATGTACAATGCCAAAGGAAGAGAGATCTGCGGAGTCTGTTGAGACAAGGTACCTCTGTCAACGTTAATAAGAAGCAAGGTTATCTCACTGCTATGTTTGGGTCAGAAAAACACTGAAGTTTCTCAGAAGACACATGGCTAAAGAGATAATGAAGTAACTGAAGAGCTACCACTTTTCCCATAATCTTTCCCCAGTATGAGAAGATTAATGATAGAATGACAAATGGCCTCTTCATCTAAAGGAAGTGAGGGATTCTTTTCTTCTTTTTCCTTTCTCTGTTTTTCTTGCTTAGAATTCAGATACTATTTTAGGATACTGTAGAGCTTTCTTGATCTCACTGAGAATGTCACTTTTATGGATATGTGCAGTGTCCAGGCACTTTAAAGTAACACATTTTTCAAAAATCTAAGTAAAGAAAGAGCAAACAACTCATCCCAAAACCTACATGGCTATAGGGATGAACTAAAATTTGCTCAGAAGTGAGGACTCTGCTTGGGTCAGACCTGTTTAACTCAGGTCTCTGTAAAACACACATGCTAATGGTTCCATATGTTTTATTTTTATGTTTTTACCCATCCTCACCTGGCCTTACTGTGATTTTATATTTTTTTCTCTGAGCCATGGAGATAGCAGCATGGGATGCAGAACAGTGGTAGATTGCCACATTGGTGGTTGGATTATTGATAGCTGAATACTAAAGAGGGTCCCTTCCCCTCACAAAAGAAAGGCAGTAGTGAAAAGACCTCACAAGCGAGGGTGCCCACTGCAGAGAAACAGACCCTTTCTGCAGCCACAGTCCAAGTTCTCTTACTTACCATCATAACCAAAGCCCACAGTGGATAGAGAACATATATCCCCTGCTCCCTCTTCCATCTCCCCTCCTGGCCCTTCTTTTTCATCTCTCTTCTGTCCAGTCAGCCAAAGAGTCAGAAATGTTTTGTTGCATCAGACAGATCTGGTTTTGTTTTGGGGTATTTTTTTTTCCTCCTTTGTCCCTGAAAGATAGAAATTTTCTATTTTGTTTTGACAGCGTAACCTGAGGTTTTGACTTCACCTCCTGAATTATGTATTTGCTTTAATACAAGACGTGACACAGATGATGGTTTTCGAGTGGGATCTAAATTAAAGATGACATTTGACTGGTCTTCCATTTCTGCCCACCAGAACGGGCCTCATCCTGCAAACCCCATGGGCACTCTATAAGGCTTCTGCACCACAGGGCACATCTACAAAGCAGAACAAAAGTGTAATTGTAGTAAGTGTCGATATACTCCTTGCTAGTTGTATCTGGCTAGTACAGTGATAGTTACGCAGCAATGATGATGTGCATTTCACCATGCAGTGGCAGCCAAAGTAGGTATAGAAGGTTTCTGGAGTGTTTACAAGCACATACCATTGTACATTGACTGCTTTTTTCTGTAGAGTAAGGGCTATCAGAGACTGGTCTAGCCCCTCCTGAGTGTCTTCAATCTCCTAAAACTTCAAAAGAAGCACTTTAATTCCTTGTCTTTTAAAGCAGGGAGAAATACAAAGAAGGAAAGTTTGCCTGTAAATCTTTGGTGTATGCAATATAACAATATTGCTTCCTTTGCAGAGTCTCTTCTTCCTCCATAAATAAGCTGTCCTTTATTCTTCTTGTTTTCCCGGTCAGTTTGACCTAGCAGGTTGTTCTTTGTCACATTTCCCTTCCTGTCACACTCCAAATTGCCAGTACCCATTTTCTACACATCAGCAGAACTATATTTGGAGCTTTTATATACCTGGGAAAGACAAGATTAACCATCCCACCTTTTCACTTGCCTGCCAGTGACATTATGCCACCTTTTGTCTGATAATCCAAACAATTCCTAATCGTCATTTACACAGTTTGTCAAGAAACTCCTGAACTCTTCACCTTCCCAAAGCCCTCCTTATATTCCTGAATCTTCCAATAAATTGTATGTGCCCTGCTACAGGTTTAGCCCACTATGGACTGTGGGTTTTACCCCATAAGCAGGAAGAAGAGATCCATTTTTCCTTCTTTTAAGAAATTTTTGTGGTTTTAAAAAATATCATGTGCTCCTCTCCATCTCCTTTTTTTTTTTGGCTATGCAATTCCAATTTGGTCTCTGATCTCAAATGATGGTTTCTAGGTATCTAATCATTCTTGTAACTTCTTTTTAAAGTGTATCCATCTGATCCAGATCTTTCTTTAAGTGAGGGCCCCAAATTCAATGTAGCCCTGTAGCCTTGAGGCCCTTGAATCTTTATCAAAGTTGAGCAGAATGGAAATATTATCTCAAGTGCCGTGCTGTCTCCCAGTATGGTATTTGCATTCACCACAGCAGTATGACATTTTTAACTTATGACTCATATGTATTAGCTTGTGGTTCAGTACAACCCCTGACCCTTTTCTGTCTAACAGCTTCCTAGCCAGCTGCTCCTCATTCTTTATTTATGCAGTTGACTCAGCTTGCCTACGTGAAGTGCCATGCACTTCCCCCTATTCCATTTCAGCTCATCTTCCCCAGGTTGCCAAGATCATTTTGAATTCTGCTCTTGTTGTCCAGTGCATCTAGCTTCCTCCCTCTCAACCTGCTAACGCCTTGAGGGTGGTGATCATTAATGAACAACAAACAGTACAGGGCAGCTCCATATATCACTCTATTTTGGTAGGGAAACTGATAATTACCTTCTGTGTAGAAGTTTCAATCCATTTTGCACATACGTTGTCACAGATCTTTGCAGACCATGCTTTCTTCACTTTCGAGGATGTCAGGAGTGACAGGGTCAGAAGATTTCCCAAAGTCAAGGCACAAGGAATTCGACGCCTCTTCTCTGGTGTGCTGTAGAAAAAAAGTAGGTTGGTTTGACACAGTTGTTTCCCAAAAACAATCCACTCTGGAATTATTTGTCTCCACAGTAACTTCCAAGTGCTTGGAATAGTTGGGGGAGCTTTGATCTAACACCTTTCTAAAAAATTTGACTACCAAATATAGCCATACTTCATTGGCTCCTTCAATTTTTAAAAATAGGCGTCTTGGCATCCCTCATGATAACCACCATCTCTGACAACCCCACACTGACCTCACTTCCTACAACTGAATTCAGATCTTGGATACTCAATGTGTATTTACTAACAGAGATTATTGGCAAGATTGACTTGAATTATTTACGGGAACAAAATAAACAAGTCACCAAATTATGATTCTGATTTGTCAGTAATATTAGGAAATGGTGGGAAAAAATATTTCTATTAACATTCCCTGATGATTTATAATATTTTTGAATTTAAAAAATCAATTTCAGCTGTAATCATCCACATTTTTCTAAATTTACCCCAAATTCATTATTATTTTACCTGAAAAAAAGGTATTGTTCAGAAAATTTTCTACCTTTAAGAAAAGAAAAATTAGCCACTTTTACTCTAGACTGCATAGTGTCAGCACACATATGACTTAATTCAGCATGGATCCACAGTATATTCCAGGCCTAACAAGACAACTTTGTTCATAGTGTGATTTTCAGTGTTTGTAAGAATAGGTTATTGGTTAAACGATGGGGAAAGAGAGGAGCGACGAGATCTTTTGAAGTTATGAGATCATAGAAAATTTATTCTGATGGTCGAATCAAGGGACTTGAAAACTGGTGATTAAAAAAAGGATTTTGCAATTTCTCATGTCTAGTTAAATTTGTATATACTCAGGGCATTGCCCTTGTACTGCAGCTGAAAAACCTGTAAGACATCCAAGGTTACAATGCAGCAGGGCTGCTTCCCTGGCTTCTAATAAGTACAGACCAAGGGGCCCCCTAAGATATTGAGACTAAAGCTGAAATAGTCTTCTCTCTGACAGGTTAAGGAAAAACAAATAAACCTACCTGAAAGGATGCATTTTGCTGAATGGGCACTCAGGAGTCACTCTGTGAAAATATATTAAAAGTGATGTCAAAACAAATATTCTTATTTGCGTCTGCAATTATAATTTATACTCAGTATAAAGCACCAGATACAACAGAAGAAAAATTAACTTTAAATTGTAGAATGGTGGGGTATTCAGAAACTGCAGCACCAAAAGTTACCTGAAAGGTTCAAGTTAGTTAGCAAATAGCTACAAAGAAATAAATTAACTCATTGGGTTTGACTCAGCCAGGTGGCATAGTGATTTACTGTGGGCTGTCACAGGTCCTTGCATCTAAAAGCCTTTGCAGAGGTCACCCCTGAGCTCTGTGTCCTGGCAGAGGCAAAGTGTCCAGAGCAAGGGGCAGGGACATCGCCACCTGCCCCCAAGATGCTTTGGTTTCAGCTCTTCCCCTGACTAGCTGCCCACCAGAAACTACAGCTCTCTCCTCCAAAAAGAGGTCCTTTCTCCCTCAAAAGCTGCAGTGGCAGACAAATTGCCTGCCCTCTCACTCCAGGGATTTCCCTTCCTTTTAATTCATATCATTCTGCATCTGCAGAAGCACTCATTAAAACTTGCAGACCACTGTCCTTATGATTATCCCGCTTTTCTAAAATTGAAGGCACACTGAGAGGAAAATAAAGACTGTTCATAACTTTCCCAGAGCAATAAATACATATGTAAATAAACAGTCAAGACGTCCTCAGTTTCCTTAAGGAATTTCCACACAGACTAAATGGGTATAACTCTGCCAGATTGTCCCCAATTAGAAGCAAAATACCCACCTTTTGTCACAAGCTCAGCATGCTAATGCCTGTTGGTGTCATGACTGTCATCCAGAAATGGAGATATTAAAAAATCGTTCTAGTTTTGAAAGTGCTGGTATGTGCCAATAAATTTGTGTATCAAAAGTGACAAGTAAGGGGCTCTGCAAGAGTTCTTTAAGTATTCAAATATCGCTGCAGGTATTTAAATAACTAAATGTGGAGATACATATCTCCCTTTTATCACTTACTTCAACAGTTGTGATGTCAACTATTTCACCCCACTTAAAAAGTCAGACTTGCAAATTTATTTAGCCTCACACCTCACGTATCCCCATCAACAGCATCATGGACACATACGTAGCCTGGACACGTATCCTCTCCAAAACCCACAGACAAAGCTCCTGCTTCTGTCAAAGGGAGTTACGCTTCTGTCAAGCTAGTGGGGTTGTTTTTCTTCTAGACAAAGAATTCCCACTTCTAACCACAGCTTCACTAGGCCACACTAACGGTAAAACAACAATAATAATAATGATAAAATTCAGCAACGCATAAAAACTTGTAGAACAGTAATAGCGGTGCTTTTGCCATTTTTATGAGGCACTAATCTAGTTCCCTCATAAGGAAGCAGGTTATGGTCTCATAAAACAGCACAATGGAGCTATGGTATAATGACTTTAGTAGGTACAGCAGCAGCTCCTCTCTCGACAAATTGTATGATGTAGGATGATAAGTATAAATATAAAATCAATCTAAATTTTATTTGATTGTGATTTCCACCTTATCAGGACACAAAGAGATCACAAGAGAGCATGAAGTAGCAAAGACAAATGCAAAAACCCAACCTATAATAAAAGACAAGCTAACACTTTCAGCTGCCTAACTGTAAAAATATTTCAGCAGATGCCCAGAATACAAAAGGTATTTACACAATTCATACAAAGTAACAGCTTTAAAAGCAAGTTGTCAGCTATTCAATAAGAAAGAGTAAAAAGGCAGAATTAAGTAAATGGAAGTACCCCTTCAAAAGCTGTCATTTATATCACATTAGTTTGCTTCATTTCTCTGTATGGAAGAATATTAAAAACATATCTTTTAAATGACTATATCACACATCTTATGCCAGCCTAGGAGAAAAAAGTAAATAAAATTTTGCTTCATTGTATATTTTTTTCTGCTTTGTGGTATTGCGAAGGAATAATTATACGTATGCCATGTCATATATTCATACAAAATGAATACTAACAGAATAAGATTCAGTATCCCAGTTATTTACAGTACAAAGAATTATAAACAATATACATTGGCTGTATGTATTTACTGAGGGCCTGATCCAATATTCAAAAAGTCCACTGGATGCCTTTTTGCATCAGCTACCAATATAATCTCATAGTATTGCCTCTACTTTTGCATGATTTTGAATTTAAAGATCAGACAAGGACCTGCTTTTATTTTAGCAGTTGTACAGTATGCAGCAGTGTGAAATCAGGTCTGCAATTGCACTGCCTCACTTCTAAACGCCACTACACTTCTAAATAAAACCTGAATCTCTTTGATCATCCATGATAGGACCATGAAAATTGAAGTTACCCCGAATTTTTTGAAATTTCTCATTGGACTTACAGTTCTATTTCAGAACCATTAAAAAGGAGTTTGGAGGGATTGTAACAGAATAGTTATTATCGTGCAGTGCTTCAATAGCATTGCAATTTTTGACAGAGTCTTATGATGTCTTATTCAAGTATATACATTCGAGTCTTATTCACCGGTATAGGAATATCCTTGCAAAATCAGCCCGACCTGGTTCCATTTAAAAGCTGCTTTGAGTTTTGGACTCTCCTGCTGCTTCCAAAAAACATTTCCCTTAAACATCTCCCATGGTTGTATGACAGGCCCTCATACGAGCCATAATCAAGTATACATCTCCACCCCTCCACACTGCTAAATTACTATTTGTGTTCTAGGATTAAGACCTTTAGGTGTCAGAAGAACAAATGACAGCACCTCCTCTGAAGACTCTATAAACTGAAAATTAAGTTTTGCAAATTTCTAGTATACCTTGTTCATGCACAACCCTGCTCTCTGAAAATGGCCTCTCAAACAGCTGAAAGTGCTGCAAGCTTACTCTCCCACCTATTTTCTGTCCACGCAGCTGCTGCAGAGATAGCTGCTATGGAAGTCAGCATTGCTGTGCTAAATATGCCGGGTGTTTCACATGCTCTGCAGGATCTCATGGGTGCTCTCTACCTGCATAGATAGGTAGGTAGATATATAGATAGATAGATAGAGAGATAGATGGATATACATAGTTAACACGTCATTTATTTTCCTCTCCCATGACTTCATCTCAACAAGCTCCATGAGTCGACCGCTACCATCTCTGCTTTCAGCTACACTGGTAACAACCGTTCACCATTGTCTCCTTGTACTGCCTGATTTTGTCTTCAGCCAGAGATTTTTTTTTTAATAGCAGCGTGAAATTGGTCTAATGAATGAAGTGAAACAGCAGCCCAACAAGTCCTTTAGATTACAGATGTTAGCAAGCCCTGCTTCCAGAACCGTGGCTTACAGAGACAAGTAAGGTCTGGATTTTTGGAGGGGCTGAATACGCCACTTCAAGTAGATTTTAGCAAGGCTTTTATTTACTCAGCCTTACCTTTAAGAATCAGCTTAATGGTACTGTGATACCTTCAGTCATCTGCTACAGGAATTTACCTCAAAGGTTGGGTTTTTTTCATCCAGTCCCTTCTGTTGCTTCAGGTTAGAGCCAAGGTGATCACAAAAAAGATAGGTGACAGCTAGGAGGGAACATTTTGGACATTTTGAAGGTCTTATACTGAGCAGAGTAATGTCAAATAGCATTGCCCCTGGTTAGACTGGGAAAAACAAGACTCCTTAGTTGAAACTGGGCTCGATAACAGCTGTACACATAGAAGACCTGGTGGGACATGACAAAATGTATCAGGAATGCAAGGGCCAAACATGCGGAATGTTAAAATGCATGTGACCACCAGAATCAGAGATGTAAATAAAAAAAATCTGTTCATTAGCAAAGAGAAATCCAGTTAAATATATATATATGTGTCATAAATGACTAAAAGATTACTTAAAGGTCTTTGAGTTTTAGCTGCTGGATTGTCTCTGCCTCTCATCCCTTCCTTACAGTTTCCTTCTCTTTTATATAATCAAAAGTAAGGATACATGGCCTGGGCAGTGTGATGTTATTGCTGTGGCTTGCAACAACCAGGCAGCTGTCTAGCAGCAGGATAAACTGACACTGAGGCAAAGTTATCTTACTTTTATGTAAATTCCATCTTTGACCCGCATGCAGCTGGCAGTGCATATTTTATTGTGTTCACTGGGTTTTCATTACACCCCTTGTCATTTGCTGAAAGGTATTTTAACTTCATTTAAATCTCCTTGTGCCTCAGAAATGTCAATAAATGTCATTGTTATCATCAGTTTTGTCCTGGGTTGGCTTTTCTGAGTTTTCTGTCTTTAGATTTGATTAAAATTGGGAAATAAATAGCGAATAACATATTGATTGCAGACTGGGAAAGGTTGCAGATAATTTATTATCTGGTGAGCATGATACCGAGGTTTTTTCCTATTAAAATCTTCAGACTAACAAAATTCATTCTGATGGGAAAGAGGGGTTTGTAACTATTCTTTAGTGCAAAGTAGTTTTACAAGTCTTTGTTTGGTCATCTATAGACCATAAATCAAGTTAAGATCAATGGTGGCTACCCCATACTGTTAGTTTAGCAGACCTTAAAAAAGAGGCTATCAGAGATTATTAAATCTGAAATCAAAATGCCTTGCTTATGGAGCAAAAAAGATCAACAGACATTGTCTGTGAACACTAATCTAAACCAGAGTTCATTGTATTAGCAGTAATTTTATTATATTGCTTTATCCAGCCTTACAAAGGGTGATTATTTGGAGCTATATGTCCTAAACTGACATTTTTTCATTCTCCAATACTGCATCACTAGCCAAGAGAATGAAAATTTAACCTGCCAGCATAAGCTTCTGCACTTTTCGTCACACCAATTGAACCCTCAAGAATCTTCCTGCTTTCAGATGTTTCCATGACTGAAGCATACGTCTGAGCATAACAATGGTGATGACTTAGAAGAAGCAAAAGGAGACAAAACCAGGTAAGACATCAGTCAGGTTCTTCAGTCTTTCCTGTTTACCTCTCAAAGAGCACCTGATCTAATGCCCATTTAGTCTAGAGAACCTCATGTATAATTTCAATTGTAATTACAGTTAGTATTTGCCTCTAATTGCTGTCACAAGAGTCCCTCTCCTCATGTCAATCTTATGCCCTTATTATTGTCACTAATGACAGTGGGGACCACCCTCTGTGACAATCCCGCTCTGATGACTGCAGGGCCAACATTTTCAGCACACGGTATTTGGCAGGAGGGCTGCCTTCCACTTGTGGCAGCTCAGGACAGTGCCTGATTCACAAGTGGAGATTCCAGGTATTACTGCAACCCAAATAGTAATCAGAAAAAATCTTTATGTCTGGTGGGGTGAAGAATCATGATTATTTTTTATTCCCTTGAAATATCAACAATGTTGCTGTTTATTAAGAGAACAGGACAGCTCAGGTAAGCAACTGTTCTACCATGCAATGAGAAATCACAGAATACCAGCAAACCCAAGAAGAGTGTTACCAGTAACAGAGCTGTCAGTGAAAGCCAGACCCCAACCATAAACCCTCTCCCCACCCCGCCTTCAGCCCCCCAGAATCACAATAACTCTTTTGTGGCTCAAATGGGCTTACAGACTGGATGCCAATGCATGCCATTGATGCTACCCTCCAGTAGCACAGGAGAAATCTGTGACACTTTTCCAGAAATATCTGAGACACTTACCCCATTTCCATCATCTCTGAGTACCTGAAAATCTTTAATCTGCTCATTCTCACTCCACTGAAGGTAATGAACAGTCACAATCCACATCTTCAGAAATAACATTTTGCATCATATGAGATCATTTGCTGAGCAAGTTAAAACAGGTTTTGTGATCACTATCGCATCAAATTCAAAAAACCCTGCATTATTCAAACAGTTCTCCAGAGTGGATAGACCAGGCTCCTGGTAGTATGGCAAGCGCAGAGTAGCAGCAGGTAGGTAAGTAACTAACATACTAAAAGGCACCAGTTTAGGCATGTTACTCCCCACTAAGCATGCATAGTGTCTGTTGCTGTTGCCTTGCTATTTGTAGAAGGTAGCAGTAATACATATTAATCATTCAATTTCAGAGACATAGATGAACAATAATCAGCAACAGTGATATACGCATGTAGTAACAGCTAATACACAGTACCTGTCCCTAGCGTCTGGTCAGATTTTGCACGCATCTCCACAGTGAAGAAGGCTGCCACTCTAAAGTGACGCTATCAATCAAACAATGTATTAACAGATGATTAGTAGCAATACATTGTAAGTTATTCTAGTTGTATTGAAGGCCTGAATTCAGTACCTCTGAGTCATTTAGGACAAAAAGAGTATGTGGTAAAATCTGAGAGGATTAAACTTAATATTATCTTCTGGACATTTATAAAGAATAAACTTGTGTTCAACCACAAACTTTGTGTGCAGTTGGAGAAGAGAGCTACCATGTATTACAGGAAAGGACTCTTGTAGAAAAGGACTAGCCAGAAGAGCTGTCTCAATGATAACAGAGATAGAAATGAACTGTCTAGAGATGAGATGCCCTCACGTAAGGTATTGAGTTACATGAAACTTGTTCCGTGTTTTATTCATTTGTAATATAAGGGGGTCACTGTGCATTTGTTAAGAGCCCAGATGGTTGTATTGCTCTCGAGCGATTGCTTTTTTACTCAAGTAAAAACAGAAATATAGAGCATGTAGGAAAAATAGCCCAGATTTGAAAGTGAGCAAAATGGCAAACAGAGCATAGAATCATCCCCGTGTTTTCATTTGAAGCTGGACCGTGGCATTAGCCTGTGAACCTCAGTTCCCAACCTCATTGCCTCTGTATCCAAATCCCTTCTTCCACCAGCAGGCTGCTAATGGCATTGCTGTTAAAGAAGAAACAGACTCTTACATCAGCTGAGGTTCTTTTCGGTCAGATTCTATAAAAGTAAATAAAAGACAAACATTACTGAAGTTATTCTGTTTCTTGCCCTGAATTATTCAGACAGTGCCAATGGCCCAAGCAGCAAAAGGCTACTCATTGTCAGTTGCAATCAACAGGGAAACATAGACTCTGGGGAGTTATTTAGCATAGAAACATATCTCATGTTCATCTTCCAACATTTCTAGCCAATCCAGAAAGGAATTTTCAAGAATATCTAAGAGATTCCAGCAACATGAATTCCACTGAAACTAATGGGACTTTTGCTCCTAGTTGCTTTTCACTCTCCTCATTAAGATTAGGGTATTCTTTTCACCAGATTTGTACCTAGATTACAAATGTCTGCAGCATTTCCCAAGGTACAATTAGATTTAGTAGCTTCCGTCACTGCCCAAATATTAATATAGTCTAGCAACTTGGAAAGATTAAGTCCAGATGCACCAGTTTCATGCCCTGACCACTAAGCTGCCCTCAAGCATTTGTACATAGGGGAAGAATATGTCAATGTCTATGAGAATGAAACCTCACTGGTATGGGCAATGTATTTGGCTTGTAACAAATACAGAGCATGATCACTAGAACTTTATTTCGGTGAAGTTTGCACATATCTTGAACTGCTAGACATTAGTGTAAGACATCTAACTGAAAAGATAAGCAAAGAAAAATCTTGGAATAAGGGATCTTTGCATGAGTGTTATTATTCTGCGTTTCCACTGCAGCTTCTCATTCTTTCCATCATTGTGCTTCAGGCAATGACAAACCCTTTCACCTTAAAAACAATCAATGGGATGTTTGAAATGGTATGTGGGAGAGGGGGATGCGTGTATATAAATTTTTTTCTGATTTCCCATGACACCCACTTAGCAATGATTCCATGACACCCTATCTACGCACTGGGCAGCATCTGTATTTTAAACTGCAACATTGCACCACTTCAAAGCCGGAATAGATTTGCTCCCTACACTCCCGATTCTCCGCTAATGCCTGCTGCTGACACGGAGGCAATGCCCAATCAACTGACTGAGCAAAATGTTGACGGACCCCAGAGATGCTTCTCTGCCCCCGCTGTGATGAGAGGGCAAAAGGAGAAGAAACAGAGTCCATTAACAACTTGAGGGGGATGTCAAGGGATTAAATATTGTTCTGAGTTTCAGTATGAGGTATGGAATGAGTCAGAGCTCCAGCTGATCCACTGAAAAGAGAGCAGCAGGCTGCACAGATAGACAGGGAGGAAGACGCTGCAGAAGGGAGGTGAGCAAACAGTGCTGCAGAGGAAGACAGGCAGCCTGGGTCAGTCCAAAGCTTTAGGTACAATCCCTGTTGAGAAGAAACATGTAGTTGAGTTGTCTCGCACATACCCTCTTCTGTGGCCCTTGAAGGGTGAAATTTACAGTCTTGCAGTCCCCCCTGTACCCAGCTTCAGGGAAGGACTGATCAGGGATTGTTGTGGTTTGGGCTGGACTGGACACTGAGACGAACGACAGATGCTCTTTCCCACCTCTCTCTCCAAGGAGAGGGGGGAGAGAGAGAAAGAGACTTTTAAGTCTAGAAGAAACTAAACTACTTGAATGAAATATTAATAATAAAATAAAAAGAAAATAATGAAATATATACAAAACCAGTACCGAGCTCCCAGGATGACAATCAAATCACCAGCTGGCTCTGGGAAAGTCCCAGGTTGGACTCAGTAATGGATGGGAACTGGATTCTGGATCTGAATTCATGAACACATGGATCAGAATCAAAGGCAGACGAACAGACAGAGTCCTCCTCAGATGTCGGCCATTGAAGAAAGAGGGCTGACCCTTTGATCCCTCAGCTTTTATACTGAGCATGAGGCAGAGGGGATGGAATACCCTGTGGGTCAGTTTTGGGTCACGTGTCCTGTCCGCTCCTCCCCACAGGTGGGACCCCTCTACGCCTTTCAACTTCCGACCCTCCAACAGGGCAAATAACCAAGTTATCTGGCCTTGGGTGTTATAGCAATAAGTATGAGCAGGAGCCTCTCTGCATACCATGCCTGGGCATAATTATAAATAATTAGGTCTTATCTCTCTGAAAGTGAACAGTGTCTCCTCAATATGCTGTCAATTTCAGAGAATTCAGTTAGTTAGAAGAGGCTTAGCTGCAAAGAAAAATTACTGAGCAGAAAATTGGTTCTGTTTTACCTCAAACCAGGACAGGGATGCACAGCCTCCCTGTTTCTTGTGGCTTTCGCTTTGCCTATTGCTAGTGGAAATACCCAGAGTATGGAGGGGCAGCACCTTCTCTGTAAGCAAAAGAAGAGCCAACAGTGGTGGAGAGCTGCACCGTTAATCTATTTGCTTGGCTGAGTAACACAAAGTCACAATTTAGTTCCTTGTGACTATCTGAAGCTTGAAGGTCACGTCAGAAAAGGGATCTGGAAAGCCCCTCATCAGGCAGACTGTCTTCTAAGGTCCAGATATGGCAGTGAGCAGAACAACTTTTCTTACACACTTTATTACAGTTAAACATCTAGTTCTTAACCCTTCTCTGTCTTCCAAAGCTCTGTACCTTTTCATTGTTCATTTCACTAAACTGCCTTTTTTTTAAATAAGTTGTAGTTCAGAAAACTCTTATGCAACTCCGAGCATTGCAAAGTTTGCTGAAATGAATCCAACTCATTAATCAAGCAGAGAAAAATGCATCATATCTGCACTGTCTTAGTGAATGTCACGGAGCATACAACAAAAGAAATGTTTAATTACACTGTCACTAAGGCTTATTCAGCCCCCCCACCATCCTCCTCATCCCAGTACGATGGCAATAATCAAGCTAATCAGGAAGTTGGTGTTTATAAATCAATTAATACTTCAATTAATGCACTGCTTAATGTGCTGCCTAGAGCAGCTATTATTGGCAGTACATGTCAGCTAATTGTTTCCTTCCTACCCTACTGGCTCAGTGGGAATGTATTGGCAGAAGACATCTCTTACATTCGTTTTGCTGATGCTGAGAAAGATGCTGGACCCTTGCATTTGTGGGTGGTGGGATGCAATAACCAGTACGCCTCCCTGTTTCACTGCCTGAAGAAAAAAACTTGCTCCCTGACGCCCTACCCTAAGTAGAGGGTGAAACACATTCCTTTGCAACATAAGACATGTAATCAAGGACGTTGCATTTCAGACTGCATCACACCCAGTCCCTTCTCCCCTGGCAGCAGTATCAAGGCCTGCTGAGGGACTACAAAAGTCACAATACCCGCCAAGCAATTGATCCTGTAGGATGTATCTGACGTATCAGTAGGGACTCTACAGTTTTCAAAAACTGTTAAATGAGTATTCTGTGAAGTAGCTGTGAATAATTGCAACCTGTTTTCCCTCAACACAGCAGCACACCACAAATCAGAATTTAGCCTCAGAGGCGCAGTCACAGAAGTCACAGAAGAAGTTAATATCACAGTAAGGTAAGGGACCTTATGGACTCCTGTCTATCAGTCTCCTATTTTAGCCCTACTGCTTTTCCTGAGGTTCATTTCCTTTCAGTGTTGGTACATAAAACACAGATTTACCAATCAAGATCAAGCTTGATTGCTAGTGAAACTTGACAATACAACTTGTAAAATTCTGTCCAGCATATAAAATGTTGTCTTGCCTTTTCTCCTCAGACACAAAGTACAGCAATGACCTGCAGTTTTAAGTATAATGGTAACAAGCTTTGCACAAGAAATTTTTCCCACCACCACACACTTGATTCTTCAGCATTAGCTCGTGCAGCTGCCAGGACCTAGTAAGTGTAGCCTTGCATTAAAATGGCACATGAGGTGAATTATCCATTCAGGTTACAGCAGAGGATTTTGGAGGGACAAGGTTAGAATTTGATTCCATCTTGGGCTTGAACAAGAATATTGTGAAAAAAGACTTTTTTTTTTTTGGGGGGTGGGGGNGGGTGTCTTATCTTATGCCTGTACATACAGAGAAAAGAAACAGCACTGGATAAAACCAGATTTGTTCTGTTCCAACCTCCATCTTGCTTTCATCTTTCATTTTTCTGCCTTCCCTTCCTGAAGTGTGAAGACACCATCTTAACTTTCATTATTGCTAAAAAAAAAGGATAAATAAGAAATTTTTCTGCTAGAAGAGGTTATTATAGACTGGCAATCAAGTTCTAATTCTACTTAGCTACATAATTGTTCTAGTTAAATTATATTACTTTAAGCATATGACATATCAATTCATGGGCTTTCTATACAATTAGAGTGCAATAAATCAAAGTAATTTGCTGCTATATTACATGCAGACACTTATGTGAGGGCTCGTTATCTTCAACCTGCCACAAAAAGTTTTTTACCTTTGTACATGCAAAAACTATATAATAGTATATGGAAATAATTTGCCTAATTTTAAATTCTGGGATATCTGAGTTTTCACAGACATCTCAAAAGAAATGTAGGGTCTTTATAGATATCTCTTCAATAAAAATCAGCAAGTCAGAGGCAAACATAAAACAAAGTAGCAATAAGATACTAATGCTGAAAATCCCCCACACAAAACCAAGAAAACCTCAAAACCCCCAAAACAGCAAAGGCAAAACAGATAGTATCATAAACCCATTCAGTCCAGAAAGTCGTCATATGTGGAGAAACTGACTCCAGCCATCACAAGATAAGGTATTAACTCTTGATCCCGTCTTTATTAAGTAAGGCGTTGAAGAAAAGCAACACCTCCCACAATGTATTAGAGACCACAAATGGGAAAAAAGAAATTCTGGAGCTGTGAAATTGGTAGTGAGTGTGGAATGGATGATACTTTCAAAGGCACTCTGTATTGACTGAGCGCTGCTTCAAATGAATGGAAAAGAGCTCTCAGCAGCTGAGGGAGCTGAGCTAGTTCAGTGCTCGATACCTTTGAAAAGCTCTCTCTGCAGCATGCAAACCCCAGCAGTTTTCAAACTTGCAAAATACTGAATGATTACATGCACTTCCGCTACCTAAAGTCCTGGGTTTTCAGTACTGGTGCTGTTTGCAGTAGTACTCCTGTTTTTAATAAAAGATACCTGCCAAAGAATCCTTTTTGTCTCAAGTTAGCCACATAAATACAAACCTATTTGAAACATATGCAGCCTGTGCAATCCCAGCACTGGAAAGAGGGGCAATAGTTCAAAACTGAAGGGTAATGCCATTCCCCAAGCCAAAATGAAGGTATATAGTCATGGTTTGAAGCACAACAGTTGGCTTCAGATTGCAATCAGTGAAAATAGCTTTAAAGCCCCAACACCCACGCCCTGTTGGGGAAAACACCTTCTCCAGGATGTGCTGCAAAAACACAAGGTGGCTTTCAATCTAGAAGGAAACAGTTTCCCAGGAATGGATTGTTCCATGTTCCGTGTAGTTTACTTTGTTGTTTTCAAGGAATTTAAACCATAATATCCCTTTGTAGAAATTAAGACATAGCTATCCACAGATGCACTTCTTAAACACAGAGATGTAAAGTCTCAGGACTGATACTACATGCTGTGCAGTACCAAAAATTCAGTTGAAACCTATGCGAAGAGGAAATTTTACACTGGCATTTGCCTTAGATGTCTTGACCCTCTGACAAGGTCTAGAAAGTGTTCATTGCTCTTAAGGCCATGATTCAGCAAAGAAAGATGATTTTCTGGAGCATGACAGGATACACAAACAGAAATATCCTGCTCCTCTGTGAACTTTTCATTAATGGACGCCATGGAAGAGAATTTCTCAAGTCTGGAGATGCAGCTGATACTAAAATACACCAAGGAAATACTGGAGGAGATACTGGGCATAATTCACTGATTGCCTCTGAGCCAAGGCATACAGGACATTTCTGGACAGGGACGTGAAAGAGTTCCTCAGCACCTCAGCAAGGCAATGCTGAGGAAGGACAGCTGCCAGATGAGAAAAGGAATTTGCCATATACGACATTTAGGGTGAGAAGCTGGAGGAGGACAGGGAAGAAAAAGGCAAAGAGAAATAAAAGCAGCTCCAGCAAATGGAGAAAGAGACAACAGTAACCAAGATTAAGGAAAGAAAAGAATGAAAACAAACAAAGAATTGCCATACTTAACTTAGCATGACTGTGGGTACCCGTTCGTAAACCTGTCATCAGTAGAGATGAAGGCAACAGCAGCATTCATTTTGCCACTCTGGGGTTAAAATCAACACATAATTCAAACAAAGAATTTTGCAGATTATGGTCTTAAAAATACTAGTGAACGCTCATAATTTTATAAATAACAAAGTAGTAAGAGATGGGATATGCAGTAAAAAAGCAGACTGATTTATATGCTCCGCTGAGAAATCCTCTCAGTGTTGTGGACAAGAAAAGAAAGCACCAGACTGAAAATGGACGTGCCAGTTCTATACAGAACAGATATCGAGAGTCATGAACCATTACAGTGCCTCCTGTGAGGAGAAGCTGAAGTTACACTTTTGTATGAAGCGGAAAAGGTACCAGTCTCCTGGCTGAACTAATAAATTACTCCTGAATAGCTCCAAATCTGTCACATCACCCTTACCAAGCAGCTCCAAATCCATCACAAGTTACTACTGAAATGTGAAATGGTGAGAGAAGTTTGTTGGTAGACCTCAGAAGGCAGAAAGAAAGGAACGACAGACTGCACTTTCCGTCAGCAAGAAACAGTTGATATGTCTCCATAGATGACTACTCAGAGATGAGATTATCAAACAGTACTTCTTCTGGTAAAATTGATCAAGGTAATTATCTATGGTTGCCTGTTGAAGAGGCTGTAATTTTGCAGATGGGGAAAAACCCCCCAAACTTGCAAACAAACCAAAACACAGGAATGCCAACGAAAATAACATGTATTAACACTAGCCAGAAACCCCATGGGGGGTTAAAACCACTTTTATAAATACAGATTGTTCAGTCTTTAATGCTTTAAGCCTGTAAAGCGCTATATAAATGCTAAAAATAGATGACTGGTTGCTGTCCCTATGACACTACTTCTCTCCCTGTCAGTGCATAGTTATCCCTAAACACTGACTATACAAAATAGGGTGGTTTTTTCTCCCACTCTCTGCTCTTGCACAGGTAATTATCTAGACATAGTCTTCAAGGGGATCATCGTCATCTCTTATGAAGCATCCATTTAGTGTGTTTAAGTCACTAAACGCTCACAATTACAATTATTGCCATGGGGAAAAAGACCTATTTTTTGTTGTTGTTTTCATTCTTATTACTTTCATTTCTCTAAGTGTTCCTTCATATGGAGAAAGGCACAAATAGGAACTTTCTCTATACTTTTGGTTATCTGCTGTTATAACAAGTGCTTTGGGGATGTTGATTAAAAGCCTTTCCCTGACCAAGGGTATTAACCTAGCAGAGCACACATTATCTTCTGTGTCTCAGAATTGGAAAAGCTCTGCTCATACAACTTTTACTCCTTCTCATTTGTTTAACACTATTTCTGTCCCCGAAGAAGTGAGTTATTGAAAGATTAAGGCCAATGACCATCATATGTCTATTTTGTGAAGTTGAAAAAAACCTGCAAAGGATCCTTGAACATAGCTGCTTTTGACATCTTAATGCAATCTCTACTGTTAAGCTTCCTAACTGATTTCCTATGCAATAGATGTAAGATTTTTATGCAATTCCTAGCTTGTTTCCTACAATACATGAATGACAGCATATCTTAAGTGCTATGTCTGCAGAGTGTAAGCCGCAAAGTGTTTTTCAAGTAATCATGAAATCTAAAGTGGGTTGCTTACCATGACTGAGTAATGTATTCTAGAGATACGAGTGCTTTTGTATATTTAACATTGTGATTTTCTCTTTGATCTCAGCTATCGCATTTAAAAGTATCCTAATCTTGGAGTTTTATAGCTCGTCTTGAAAGTTTATCAAGCAAAGCTTTCATGAAACATACACATACACATAGATATACCACATATTCTTATTTCTTGCTTTTGGTAATCATCAGCCTTCTCCTCTCCTTCGTGACATTCTGTTTCAACTGTCACATCTCTTAACTGTGCTTCAGACAGCCCATTTTAAAAACAGTCACAGTCTTCCCAAACTGTTGTGAATTTTGCAGCTTATTTAAGGCAATTAGTAAACAGGAATGGAAAAAACCATCCCCAACAATATCATACATATTGCAATACTTTGCTTAAGGTATGTACCACTATAGAAAACAAGATATTTGCAACTGTTTCAAAATTAAATCGGCTCTGACAAAAGCAGATTAATTGTTTTTAATTAACAACGAGCATGTCAAAACCACTGTAAATTCAGGGTAGCAGAATACACATTTTAAACTTTTATCTCTACTTCTTTTTTTAATGATAATGAGTTGATTGACATACTCCCCAGAGGGGCAGACTTCTGAACACTGATAATATCACCAGCAGCTGAGCAGATTCTTTCAGTAACTACTTGAAATTGCTGGAACATGTAGGGTATTCCTTTTCTAGTCCTGACAGTAATGAATACCTGGTTTTGCACAGCTTCAACCACATGGGGGAATCGCATTTCACTGTCTTCAATTTTCAGTTGGTAATCTCATACATGAGCGTATTTAATACCCTCTTGACTTGTACCAGAACACCCACTAATACCTTCTCAAGCGCATATGTTGGAATCCTTGCACTTGAGGACTTCACAGGTTGGGAGTAAATTGCAAGGATTTGCCTTCTAAAGGTTTATCAGAAGTGCTGTTACCCCCTACGTGTATCCCTCTCTGCCCATGCAATAATATAGACCTAGAATTATAGAATCTATCATAAATCTTAATTTTCTGGGCTTCCGCATGGGAACAGATCTTGCACTGGGAAACCAATACACAGCTCCCTGCAAAAAATGAACGTCTTTTCCTTCCCATCACCACCCTCTGTGTGTGTATGTGAGTGTGTCCCCAAAGAAATAAAACAATAAACCTCTGAAGTTTTCATTGCTGCTATCAATGAGCTGCCAATCCAGGCTTGTTAACTTTCATAACATGGATGGATCCCTGAAACTGTAGGCCTGTCTTTGTCATAAAGAACTGTAATGACAGTTTGCACGGGGGTCTTGGGTCTTGATGGCACTTTCAACTCCTGTCAAATCACCTTCAAAGAAGTCATGAGGTCATATCCATTTCTCCAGACCTGTTTTGACAATAATGTGGCACTAATAGCTGATTGTTGCTCTATCTATCTAGATAACATGTCATAACTTTGTTGGAACATCTGTTATTAATTTACATTGGGAAACAGCCAGCAGGATCTGCTTTTTTTTCCAGCACAGTACTTGCTGTGTGGGTCCTTTGGAAAAATGATGCAAAACACTGTTCACCTGGTGCACATTTAGGCCCTTTTCAGTGACTGAACTGTGAGTATGTAAAGCATCTAATATGAGAGGACAGCTCTGTTTCTTTAATTGCAGTCAACCTGTTAACCACATTATCTGTGGCAGCAGATGGGTTCTGACAATACTTTTTCAAGTCTTACTGAAATGCAACACTAGTCAAAACGAGAGAGGTTGTGAGCATTCAGCTATCAGAATAATCTGACTCATTCAACTATCTCTTTTGTGACACAAAGTCCTGATCTAATGTTGGCTGATTTGAAATATTTTGTTATTGTCACTCAAGATACTGTGGCCTAGAGGTTATAAAAGATACATCAGAAGCTTCTGATGTACTTTGGCCTTTGATTTCTACACAGGCTTATAAAAAAATTTGCAAATGGTTCCTCCTGGGAATGTAACACTTAGACTGAACTTTATATATAAGCATTCAAATGCTTTCTTTTAATGACTTAACACAGAAGCAAACAGGATAAAGGGTTTGTCATCTTTGTTATCAACTTCACTCCACAGGTCAGCCCTAAGTTCTGCTACCCTGCTTGTTCAAACTGTATACACGTTAATTCAATTCTAGGTTGCTTTTTGAAGTCAACCAACCAGTTTCCACCAAAACAAAACTGAGTTGTTCCAAATACTTTACTCCAGGGACAGTTGCCTTTATTACATTGCGGATAACACTGTGCTGCTTTGGTTCTCCTTGCTGTGTGTACTCCTCCAATACTACCTCAGCATCTTCTACATCCTAAAATCTCTCTACAGACTTTCCTGCTGTGTTGCAAAGCATGCAATGCAGACCCTTGGTTCTCATGCTAGAAGAAAAATACTTCTATTATAGGCTGCTTTAACATTATTTCAGATATTTTGAATTAGGCAAGAAACCACACACATACAAATAACCTTATTTAAGGTGCAACAGTGCAGCCCAGGGGAGGTCTGGATCCAGTGCTAAGCAGTGCTGAGACACCCTTAGATAGTGCGGATGCCAGCCATTCTGCACCATTTTCTCTAGAGTCAGGATTATTTCCTGGGATGGAGGACTGTAGCAGTATTAATGTAATGAAACGCAGCAGTAGCTTCTGTAATGTGGCCACATGATGATTTCAGTTTACCTTACCCTAACACTAGAAGAGCTGCCTATATGGATTTGCACTACCTTTTTACTTTGGCATTCACTAGCTGTCTCCAATCTGCCTTCCAGAGCAATTCCACATTTTTCTCTTCAGAGGCATCATTACTGTATTGCTGGCTTTAGAACTCATGTTGCCATAGCAAACATTGCGTATTGTCTCGTTATTATTTGTGCTTTGAATGCTTCTGTATGCAATTATTTCAAAACCAAGGTATTTGCATTCCTGAGACTGAAACGATGCCATGGATCTTTGAATTATGATCTCAGTGTGTTTCAGCTAAACCAGTTTTTTGCATTTGACCACTGCGGGGGTATATACTGGTTGCTGGCATGCTCCTGTTGGCAAGATACTTGAGGGTGATTTCTAGAGGAGAGAGGTGGTGGGAACTGGGGCCTCCCAGGCCACTTTTGACAAAGAGCATGGCAGGAGTTTTTGTCACCTATGAGAGACAGCAGGAAACCTTGGGATGCGGAACTTCTCAGCTGGTAGAAAAAACCCCACACAACAAAGGTATCCAGTTCAGCATGCACACAAGTCAACCCTCCTTAACTCAGCAAGAGTCAATGAATTTAACAAGAGGTTAAGTACCTAATCAAGTGCATTATTATGTGCTGAATAAACTGTGAACAGTGAACAGCTTATCTGAAGCTAGTAAAGCTAGAAATATTTTAATAGCAGCAAACAAAGGAAAAAAAGGGTTTGTGCTTTAGGATTTCCTAACTTTATAACTCCATAAAATTTCTCTTCTCTTGTACTGACCAGAAAAGGATCACATTATCTCATACAGAGGGTCAGGATCTGCTAATTCTTCGTAACAGAAAACATGGAACTGTGTAAACGTCAGGCACTTTCATCATCGGTGTGTTCCCCTCCCTTCTCCCATATAGATCTAATACTAATAATTTCTCCAGCTACTCATTTAATATGCAGGGTATTACATACTATAGATCAAGTAGAGTGATCTCCTTATGGTAACTGTGGCATATTGAGCAGAAACTTGGATCCAGGTTAGCTGTTATATTCCAGGGTCAGACAATATCTTAGAGATGAACACAAGACTAGGAAGCAACACCTTTTTCCCAGTTAAGTATTTTTGAAGCTGTTGTGTCATCTACATTAGCTTTAAATACAACCAGTAAATTCACCAACAAGTAAAACCAAAAATGTATCAGCCTGAGCTGATGTCATGTATCATAGTAAAATCCTTTAGATGACATTTTTTGCTTTATTTCAAACTTTTACTGTGGTGATTTTTCTACATACATTGAGTACAAAACCTATTTTTCATCACTGGATGTGGTTTAGAAAATATCATGATTGTTAAAAGCACCTTAAATTTGTACCTAAAGTTGTTCAGCTGATGATCCTAGCTATTTCTGGAGAGAAATTTGTTATGCAACTTTGTAAGTGACCCATAAGAATTTGTGTGTCTATTAGGAAGTGACATGATCAAATAAAATTGTGTTGACAGCTACATACAAATACCTTTCTTTGCCTAAGAATGGATATATAAATGCCCTATTATTTATTAAAACAATCTAAATTCTTGTAGAACTCTTGTGGGAAATTAAAAAAGCTGCTACTTGGAATCACTTATTTGATTTCTGCACAAACTTCTCTATGGCATTAGAGCCTTGTCATTTAATTGTCCATACCGCCTACTTCTCTTTCATGATCTCTCATTGTCATAGATGTTAGAAGTATTTGCTGCTCCTTGTCCATAATAACAATTTACTGTCCAGGATTTAACATTATGCTGAAGGTTAGCTTTATTTTCTTATTGTATATAATTTCTTGTTAATATTACAATTTTAAATAAAGATAGCCTTGCAGTGGAAACGCAGTTGCTGGGGATTTTTAATGTACTGGAAAGGCTTTGATAGCACTGTGATTACCTGAGTAGCCACAGAAAAATGGCCAAATTGAAGGCAGGGAGCTAACAGGAATAATCAAAGACGGACAAAATAAATAACTCCTTAGCACTGATAGATTATTTGTTTGCAAAAGAGGAAACAAGGATATGGGGAGAAAATACAATTTTAATAGAAGGTTAGCTGAGTGCACTGCAGCAAGGAGTTTGAGTGTAATGCAAAATCGCATATTGTTTCACTTGGCTTCCACATGCTTTCCTGCCATGCTAATGAGGAAAATGTCTTTAAAAGATCGACAGAGAAATATGAGTTTGTACCAAATTAGATTTTGGACGCAAGGTCATAAAATTTAGGTCACACAGTCCAGTGCACAGAGCAGTGCTGATAAATTCTGACTGAGGTGGTAATCAGTTAGGACGAAAGGAAAATAAAGAATTAAGGAAAACAACAGTTTTCACATGGCTGTAGTGCACTAAACAGCTTCCATACTCAGATGCAATACAAAGAGTTTCAAAGAAAAGGCAACCTGTACTGTGATAGCCATTTAGCCAAATGCGCTGAAAGCTGAAGAGCAATGTTCAGATCCTTTCTGTTTTAATAAATAGCACTGGTATGAAACCTAGGAAAAAGAGGACAGCCAGGTGAGACCTATATATGCTTAAAACAAAGAGCTCAGATATAAACTAAGCCACCATATTACAGACTGTACAGTTTTCACAATTTAGAGGGTGCTATTTACCAATATTGTGCCAGACTCAAAATAAGAATACTGATTCCAAGAAAATACATCTGAATTAAAATCCTGGGTAGAATCTAGTACAATCCATGTCCTGCTAATATTTTCCTTCTTTGTACGAGTCTTCCTCTGTCTCACAGTCTTACAGCCTGGGCCCTACAAGCTTAAACATAATTTGAAATAGGAGGTATGATGCAGCATTGGCTAAAGCTGCTGAAATTCTTTTCTGCAAATAAGGATTTTATCAAATAGCAGAGCCTCAACCAAAACAAATATTAAAAGCATGTCGTTTTCAGAATGAAATACTCACATATTCAAACCATCCTAGTCTCTTAAGGTAATTCCTGTTTAAAAATTCTTAAAAAGAATTGTTTCATCTTAGGTAAAAAAGTGTATGTATGAAATGACTTCATTATTTTTTTAAAGTCATATAATGTAAGAAATTTCTGTATGCTCACCATTGGCATGCTGGCAGTGCACAAAAGCAGAAAGGCTGTGCTGAAGGCAGAGAAGCAGCACGTCTGTTAAATCCTGATGTGATGTGATCTGAAAACTCAGCATTATGATATGGCTTAGTATGATAAATAACAAATGCTCTCCATCTGACTACAGGAGCTTACCCATTTTAGGTCTGGGTAATGCATTGCCTCAGTTTCCTTCCTTGCCAAAAGAAGCTGAGATGGCAGGCTGCATGAACTGCCTCTTCAAACTTCCTTTTTCCCTACAAAGACTAATTAGTTTTTATTTAAGCATTTGAGCTTGGATGGGATTACTTACTATTTCCACGATCTACTTTGTTTATACAAAATGGTAGCTTATATCAAAGTCAACCCCATTCAGCATATATTCCTATTTTCATCAGCATCCAAGTGCCCCCAAGGGTTCAATAGTTCTTGTAGTCTTTACCAATCCTTCACAATTCCCTTGGGAACCCTTCTTAAAAACTGATTACAAATGCTTCACTCAGAGAAAAAATTCCATGTAGATTTTTTTTCTTATATTTCACTGTGTCCCTTCCAAGCGCCACATGAGGTTGGTGTCTTCTGTGTATGAATGCTCCAGGGTGTCTTACTGTGCCAATGACTAAGATATGATATAAGCTTGTCTTATGAACCTATATGCAGTCTGGCAGCATCATGAAACAGATCCTGTTGATCCAGATATGTATATATTCCAGCCTCACTTTCTCTCACAAAACCATAGCTTTGATAAGGTTGGCTAGTCCTCAGCTCCCACTATTCCTAAAATGGACAAACTCTTTTGTGGCAATAATTTGGTAACCGTACCACAGATCAAGCTGCCAAAACCCCCACACTAAAAAAAGTTATGTCACTGTCCCCATCTAAAGACACCACGAAGTGAGTTAAATATAATTTATTGCCAGAGCATAGTAACAGGAAAAGAGAGGCCAAATGTTTAAAGGTGTGTTGTAACAGGCAGTCGGCACTGGCAAAAGACCCAGCCAGACTCTGCTGCCTCTCTCTGCCTCGCTCGTTGCTCAGGGAGTAATTTTGACAGAAACAGTGCTGTGACTCACTGAAGAAGGTGCTATTTATCATAACTATGTGTAGGAGACTGAGGACCCAGTTTGAATAAAATGTCTGATTTGCATGTTTAATGTATGATAGTTTATATTTTAAGTTATTAATGAGTATGCTGATCTGAAGAAAGAAATTTGCTAAATATTTAATGTTAAACAAGCTTTGGTTAAACAAACTGGAACAGAAGAAATTTCTGAAGTTGCAATCACAGCACTTTTAAGCCAAGGGTTTATCAATATTCAAATACATGTAGGAGATGTTTGGGAATCTAAAACCACATAATGATCTTACATTTCTATAACACCTTTAATTCAAAAGGATGTCAAAGTATTTAACAAACTGCAGGCAAGGATCATTTCACCTATCATTAAAATGCAGACATGGCTGCAACGAGTTTTGGAAGCATTTTAGTAGCTCAGAGGATCACTGCACAACAATACAGGAAAAAAATAAAGAATGCTGAAGCTTCTGAGACTTGGTATCAATGGGGATTTAATCCTCAAGGTTTATGAACTCATACTGGCATGTCTGCAACTTTAGGTCCCCGCACAATTAAAGAAAACACGACCCACAATAAATTGAGCAGATCGAAAGCAACTAATCAAATAGGCAGAATACGGTGGTTAGCCTATGAGTATGTTTTGAAAAGCAGCTCAATATTCCTTTATTGAAATACAGCTTTTTGTCTCAGCTGAGAGACAATATCTTGGTAACAGACATAGTCTGTGCTTCTGGTCATGGTGTAAAGTATTTAGTCCATAATACGCCAAAACAATGATATTTATCAAGTCATTGAAAAACACTTTGGTTTTCCTTATCCATTTATTCACCCCCAAGAAAATGTTCCTTTGGATTATGAGTCCTGATGGAACAACGTCCCTGGGATATTGGTGCATAAACACTGCCATTGCTTGGTGGCACCCATGGCCCTGAAGCGCTTGAGTACAGTCCTTACAATCAGCTGGAAAACCAGAGACAGAAAAGGCAAAGCAGGGATTAATATTCACAAACCATTGCTCAGAAGCAGTTTTGCTGAATTCCACTGGATGTGGTTCAGTATCTAAGTGGGTTTGACCTTTTGCTGTTTGAGGTATTTTTGATTTTCACTGAATGGCACTACAGCTCTGTCTTTGAGACTATATGGATTCCTGTTTAAAACCACACAAACAAGCCAACAGTAACGATAAAGTAAAAGCACCCATGTCTTTGATCCTTGCCTCAAGGAAGGCTGACAGGAAACCAAATGGAAGGCAGTCCTTCATAATGCACCCCAGACTCAGTTTTGATTCTAGTCAGCCTATTTTTACCTTGTCCAAAAGAGATTCATGCAGAGCTGTCCCCGCTTCTTAGCACTGCAATCTGATCGGCTTATACATTTCACTTAATGGTGTTCAAATTGAAAAATCATGGTGCAGGCCCCCGAGTATGGAGCATACCCTCAAACACACTTCTGAGAGGCACTGGTCCTCACTGGGTTGTAATGCCAGGTTACCATTTGCTTAATATCTTTTCCTAACATCCTAAATCTTTCACAATGTGGTGCACCCTGTGCCACCTCCCCCAAGAGGGACAAAGTCCACGCTCCTGATTCAACCCAGCTGCCCAACAGCGCTGCCTTTGCAGCACTCCCAGAGGAACTAGATGGTGAAAATTCAGCCCTTTCAGGCTGAATTTCCCATTAAAGTGCTCTAACCAAAATACTTCTGTATGTCCTGCTTTGAGCTAAAAAGTGACCAATTTTGGTCAATAACTTTATTTTTTAGCTGGGCCTCTTCTAACTACTGAAATTAGCAGCATATTGTGCAGACACTGTTTGCTCTCAGAGTGATAAGACCAATGTTTATAGCTGATGCCCAGGCATGGTATGCAGGGAGGCTCCTGCTTATACTTATTGCTATAACAACCAAGGGCAACTGACTTTGTTACTTGCCCCGTTGGAGGGTCAGAAGTGGAAAAACATAGACGGGTCCCACCTGCGGGGAGGAGCGGACAGGACACGTGACCCAAAACTGACCCACAGGGTATTTCATCCCATCTGCCTCATGCTCAGTATAAAAGCTGAGGGATCAAAGGGTCAGCCCTCTTTCTTCAGTAGCCGATATCCGAGGAGGACTCTGTTCATCTGCCTTTGATCCCGATCCTGAATCCAGATCCAGATCCAGAACCCAGTTAATATTTTATTAAAGTAGTTTAGTTCCTTCTAAACTTGTAAGTCTCTTTTTCCCTCCTCTGCCTCTGTCTTAGAAGAGAGGTAAAGGGGACCATCTGTCACTCGCCCAGTGGCCAGTTCAGCCCAAACCACAACAGATTAATTGGTGGCCAACATGGGGCACGAGCAGGGCTCGACCAGGAGCTCTGGTAGATTGCCAAATAGTTTGAATTCCAGCTTGCTCAGAGGTTAGAACAGACAGCTCACATCATGTTGTTCTTAAACAAAATGTTATATCGTGCCTTTAGAGACCTTTGATTGCACTTAATTTAGTCAACTCTGTTTAACCTGCCAAATGCGTTGCAGTTTATTTACTCTTTGTGGTTTTTTGGCAAAGGTTTAAATGTGCTGTCTTGGTGTGGTTTGCAGTTCAGGTGTATAATATGATTAGTTGGCTAATGGCTCTACCTGCATATCTTGGGCATCACGCAATGGATTCTGTTACTAATTAGACTTTCAGTTTTACCTGGGGAAAGTTTACTTTGCCCTTTGATGATTACACTGAAGTGACACCATCAGACCCAGGGCATGGAAACCTTCTGGGCTGTGAAAATAAGGATTGTTACTTTCTTAAAATCGTGATTTTGTTGTCAGTGTTTCTGCATGTGTTGCAGGGGTGGTTCCTTATGAAACATCAGTGCAGGGGTAGCTATAGGGTCACATGCGCCACTGCCACTCAAACCCCAGCAGCCACTCCGCAGCCTGTAGCAGCCCCAGCCACCCCCCTGCCTGTCCCGGCCAAAGCTGTGCCCCAACCTGCAGCAGTAAAGGCCCCACAGCCGCCTGCACCCTCCACTCTGCAGCCAGCGGTAAAAACCATGCCCCAGCCTGTACCGGCAGGGGCTAACCCACCATTGCCCATCCTGGTGAAAGCTACACCACCACCGTCTGTACTGGCACCAGCTGTCTCCCCCTCATTGTAACGGCACAGGCCCAGCTGCCGCCCATCCTGGCAAAAGTTACACCAGCCGCGACAACAAGCACCGTCACCACTCCAGCTGCTCCTATAAGAAGTACTGCTGCTATTCAGACTCCATCAGAACTGGTACAAGTTGCCCCAGTGACCAGGAAGCAGAAGAAGAGGTCAGCTCCTTCCCCTGTTCCCTACGATAGGACCAGCCCAAGCCAGATAGCTTGGGAGAGAGCTCTGACAGAGATCCAGGAGAAGGTCCTTCTAGAGTAGATCCAGAAGAGGGTCCTTCTAAACCAGACAAAGGAAATAGACCTTTTAAAACAGATAAAGAAGAGGGTCCTTCTTAAGCAGATCCAGGAGAGGGTCCTTCTCGGGCAACATCAACGCAGGAGGACTCAGATGAAGAGATAGTTGTTAAATCATTCTCTATGAAGGATTTGTGAAATATGAGGAAGGACTTCAGTCATCATGAAGGTGAAACACTGATCTCCTGGTTGGTTTGATGCTGGTGTAGTGGGGCTGATACCATAGACTTAGACAACAGAGAAGCTAGGCACTTGGGAAACCTGGCCAGGGATGGAGATATTGATAAAGGGATTGGGAGAAAGACAAGCACTCTCAGTCTCTGGAGGCAACTAGTGTCAGCTGTAAAGCGCAGGTCTCCCTTTAAGGATGATACCCAATGCCGTCCAAGCAAATGGACCACTTGGAAAAAGGTGTTAAGTACCCGAGAGAACTGGCTGTGCTATAGTGACTGGCAAGTGATTGAGACCCTGACAAAATGCTACACAAATGATCTACACTGGGAAAGTTTGTACAAAGTGCACCGTCAACGTATTCCCACACATTGTCAACAATGGTCTGGGGAGGATCTGATGCCGACACACCAACTGTAAATGAAGTGGCTAACAAAGTACGACAGTATGAAGACATTCTCTCTCATCCCTTCACTGTTGCAGCTGTGGAAAAGCTGATAAAATTGACCAAATGACCAAGAAAATAACTGAACAAAACAAGAAACAGTTTGATAAACTGTCCAGGATGGAGGAAGGATCCTATTCTTCCCCTGCACAGAGCCATGTTGCAGCTGCTAGAAAAAAACACCCTCCTACTCAGCCCTAGCAGAAATCTGTCCACATGCACACAGATATAGCCTGGTTCTCAAGTCCCGTCAGTAAAATGCAGACAACAGGGATGTTCCACGCTACTCAAGTTTTGTGAAGGTAACTGTGTTAGAGGATAGGAATTGCTCAAACACCATAGTAATGGGGGGATCATATAAGTATGTTAAAGAGAGGAACACACAGTTGTTATTTCTTCCTGACCTTCCTGTTCCATCTGGAAATGCTCAGGAGAAAGGCAGAGAAAGTGGCTAGAAAAGCTGGAAATAGGCAGCCCCATTCTGCCCTTGGGCTTACTATTTTATAATAAATTAGCAGTCTCATCAGCCAACCGAAGAACTGATGAGTCAGTACTGTCTCTTAGACATGTCCTCATACAAAGCCAGAGTGAAGTATCCTGATATCATTTACATTTCAGAAAAGTTAGATAAGAATGAATCAGCCTTTTACTCAGCCTGCTGGGAGAGGGAAAAAAAAAGCGTCTACCAAACTGCCAAAATGGAAAATTCCTTCCCAGCTGCAAATGTGACAATTATTTTGGCCTTTATGCAAGAAAGGAGGGCCATGTTTAAGTATGTAATTCCACGTGTTGTTTCCAGGTGGCAAAGGCCAGGCCCTTCCTTATGTGAAGCTTTCTCAAGTGTGTGGGTGCAGGCACATGCACACGTGCACATTTCCAGCTGCTAACGTGGCGTTCATTATTAAAACCAAAGAACCCCCAAAAGAGACAATTAAATTAAACAGTCCACTTAGACATCCACACTGAAGGGGCTTCTTTTTCATGAAATGAAGGCCTCTCATGGTGATAGATATCGACTAGATTGTTTGAATGTAGAATTTTTACATCTTTTAATTAGCTGAGTTCCTTTATGAGAACTATTTTATATCAGTCATCATCAGCAACTCTATATACTGTATATTAAAATTAAAAATTATTAAGGAAAACAACCAGAACTGAAAGGACCAATATATTTCCAGGTGCTACCTCAATGGACTTCTGTTGGCTGTAGTTTTGAAAATCACTACCTAACATAATTGACAGATCGCAAACAAGTCCTCTTCTCATAGTTGAAAGTATGCGACTTCAACTTCAAAAAGTGCTTACTGATGTTTCTTCTTGATCTTTAAGCAACATTTCTTCAGCATGTCAGTGATATGGTACAATTAGTTCCTCATCAAAAAGAAATACAGCATCTCAGAATTCAAATTTTATTATTGCAAGGGTTTGATTTAACATCCTGCATACCTAAGCACTGTCAGGCAGCTGGGATGGAATACATTGCATCAAGATCTATCCTTTTTATTAAAAACATATTATACCTTAAGGGAAGCATGTTTTTCTATAGGGATTGCTCCACAATTTAATTACAGCAGACTATCCTCTCGTTTTATGAGATTCATCGGAGCTCAGGAACTACAGTGTGATTTATATCAGCATATCCTGCCCTGTCAGAGTAGAATGGGTAGCTGTGCTCTGTTCAGAAAAATAGTATGGTTGGCAAAAATTCTTTGGACAAACTGCAGAAATGACAGTACACTGTTGCCTCCACAAGGTAACATACATCATCCCACTAACAAACTATTACCCACTAGAAACATCTCAGAAACATGTGCTGGCTGGGGGAATGTAGAACCTCACTATATCTTTTTTTCCTATACAAGTCAGGCAACGGCACTAAATTTCCAGGGTGGCTTTTTCTTTTTTTTTTTTTCTTCTTTTTTTTTTTTAAGATTGTATTTTACAACAGCAGAAACCCTGCAGAAACCCTCAGGAGAACAAACCATCTTTTTGACATCTTTAATATGTTTCTTGTTTTTAAATTTCTTTAAGCACTTGTAAACAGTTGTATCTCACATAATATTCTCATTCTCACACAGACACATACAAAAGGGGTTTAAATATTGCAGAATAAACCAACACAGGTGGGGAATTCTCATACTATTGCAGTCCTCAACTAAGGACAGAAAATAGAGAATTTAATCTTTTGTACAACAAAAATAGGATCAAAGTTTGTCATTGCAGAAAACATGCTCGTACTTAGCATGGCATCCCCATCTTATGGAAGGGAACTGACTATATAGATACGCAAGTCACAAGCTCATGTGTAGAGTGGGGAAAAAGGGACTGGCTGAGAGTGGTAAGAAAGATTTTATTAGTGACATGGTATTCTAAACACTTGCTAGCTAAAAAGCTGCCATTCTTCTTTTACTGCTGGGCAATGCTTTCATTAAATCAGCAAAAGATTCCAGAAATATAAGCTGAGGCAGCCCAGTCAAGATTGCTAATCTTAGTATCTTGATTGTCTCACGGAGTCCTGTTCTTTTTGGTTGGTTGGCCAGGTGGTTTGTTTGTTTGTTTGTTTGCTTTTTATTCCTCCAAGTAGTCCTTGGTGCCAGAATTATCAGAATGTGTGAATATATCAGCTATTTTGTTTTTCCTTTAAAAAGAATTTCCAGCTTACACTTTTTTGAGAACAAGAATAAAAAAAGGACCGTCATGCAAACTAGCAACACAGAAATAAAGAGCAAAGGTAACAAAAAAAAAAACCCACCACCTCAAAATGTAATTTTTTTAAAAAATCACTTGTGTGTTTTAAGGCATTCTCAAGATTTTTTAATACTTGGGGCGTGTAAAAATGCTCGTTTGTTATCTGCCTTATTGTCAGTTATTTTTACTATCAAACCATCATATGGTAGACATGTACCAAGAAAGAATTGCACTTCCTGGTTTAATACTTTGTAGCATATCACAACTAAGAGATGTTGCTGTCTTCCCAGCAACGCTGCACAAGAAAATGCTCTCCCACACCCTTATTTTCCTCAAATGGGGGGGCAGTCTTGCAAAAAGGACTGCCTTTGCACATCTCCCTTCTCTGTTCTGAACAGCTCAGATATAGTATTTTAAGGATGAACCAAAAGGAAGAAGAGTGAATGCTAGCTCCTCTGCAGCATTCTCTCCTCTCCTCTCCTCTCCTCTCCTCTCCTCTCCCCTCCTCTTCTCTTCTCCTACCTGCTCACATCTGCACACAACTCAACTCCNCTCCTCTCCTCTCCTCTCCTCTCCTCTCCTCTCCTCTCCTCTTGTTTTCTGAAACAAGAAAGGATGCAAGAGGGTGCTGTACAGGTACTCCTAGCATAGCCAACAAACGAGTGCAGAAGAGCTGCAGGGAATGACTGTGGGCTGAGGAGAAACCCTGCTTGCCCAGTCACCAGTGACCATGGAGAACGCATGAAAGGCACAAAGAGTCCCAACGTCTTTTGGCAATGGGACGCTGTGTGGATGGAAGAATTCCTGCTCTTTATCGAGCACAGAAGTTGTGGCTGCCTTGACCTGAACAATATATCAGGTTAACATTCCTTTCACCCGTATATACTTCTCCTAAAAAACGTACATAGAGCCCAAAGGCAATCCGGCAAACTTTTAAAGTGATCCCAAAGAAGAGGAATAATTCTTGTAAGAAGCTCCTATGACTTCCATTCCTGCAGCAACAGCATCACTTCTCTGTACTTGTCCGTGGGGTCTATCTGATCTGGAATCTGGGCTCCAAGCAATTAAACTGACAGAGGGAAAAATGATGGGGAAGTTGCACACAAAAAAAAAGGAAAACTTGTATCTGAGCGGCTGTTTTGGCATCATAGGTGTTGAGCTACAGGCTACTGTCAGCGAGACCTGTGACATGGGATTTCTCTGGGCAAAGACCATGAAATTATTTATAATTTAGTTAAACTTGCATTATTAAAAAGAGACCCCGTCTCTTTTGAAAGATATTTGTGTCTGTCAGTCATTCTCTTGATTTTACAAGGTACTGGCCTAGTTGGAGACCAAGTTATTAAAAAATAATCTTTTTTTGTTGTTGTAGTTATTGAACTGATGCTATCAAAAGGACTTTATGATTTACAGCATATGTCTCTAGGGAGGTTTTAGTCCTTTTTTTTTGTCTCTCCTCTTGATGTACGTTTAAATTTGCCACTTACTGAGATCCCATTTCTCTCTTTCCTTGTGTGAACGCAGATGCTTGGGCTACTTTATGTACTCAATGGAAGATGGGTTCAGGCTGTTGTATGTCTTTCTGACCTGTTTGGAATTTTCTTAAATCATGCTCACATTCAGCACTTTGGCAATGATACTTCAACCGGGAAATGCTTACCAAAAAAAAAAACTCCATGACTGGTTACACAATCTTCTGAAGCTTTGAAAGCAATATTTGAATGCTCAGGGCAGCTATTCTGCCTTCTTTCCTTTTGCCACTAGCTGTGAAAAGGTCACACGTAGCACGCAGTGGAGCACAGTGCACACATAGCCATGTTTGCACTGACTGCTGCAAGGTCTACAATTGGAAACAGTGCAGCCCTCGCAGCTCAGCATGGTTAACAGAGAAGCTAATCCTATGAAGAGGAAAGGTTTATTAGTCAGGGTGCCTATCACAGCTGCTTCGTTTTTGGAAGCCTGATTAATATCTTTGCATAGCACCGTGCCACACGATGACTTCTTAAAGCTGGCTCAGGACATGCAATGCAAAGCTGTTGAGCTGCCCAAAGAACCTCAAAACATAATGAATGTACACTCTCCATATGTCCTCAGCCCATGGGCTAGGCATGGAAGGGAACCAACCATTTGCAACCAAACATTGGTCTGTACCAAGAGCACGGCAGGACTTTAAAAGTCAGATCAGGACCTAAAATGCCTGTAGCTTTGACTCTTGCAGACGTCCAACACACACAAAGTAGAGTGGCGTTCAATACCGCTACTTTAAAACCATTTTAAACCTTTCCAGGTATCCTCCATTTTAAAGAGGAGGGAAAAGTCTGCAGAAATTCAGAGAGAATTGTTGTCTCGCCAGAGACAGTCGGATAAGAGTTAGAGGCCTCCCGAGCTCCTCTGGGCACAGCGAAGCAGGCTGCCGAGAGAACTGCTGATTAACAGCATTTTACTCTGCAAGAGGCAGCCCCTCCTGGCTCCCAGTTTCTGATGAGTTCCTGTACCTGGGGAGCTGTTGCCTTTCCTAATGAAAGCTGGCGTGTGCTCCTGTGCAAGGCTGTGGTTCTCATTAAACTGGTAACTCTATCTTCTCCCATTCCCCCTGACTGGAAGCATTGCTGGCTAGCCACATACTTACTGATCAAATGGGAAAACAAAAGAAAAGGTGCCAGGGAGGTATCAGTCATAAAGCTTCTAGTTTTATGTTCAGCTCACACTCCTTTCATACAGTATTGGAAACAAAGAACTCTTCCCAGTGTCTTGCAAAGGAAGATACATGTGGCCCGCCGAGAGTAAAAAGGAGACTTCCTTTACATTTTTAGCAACCCAAATAAAGAGATGTATGGCATGAGCAGTGACTATTTTAGGAAGCCAAATATGAGAGTCAACATTCAGCCAATTTCTGTGCAACCATCCTACAGGTGGACATTACATTAGTTTTAGAGTCAATAATTAGTAACCGATTGCCTGATTGGTAATATCATGCACTGTATTAAGCATAGTGATATGTTATTAACTAGTTCCCAATCCATTTAAGTCCTTTCACTGTGTTTTGCATTTTAGAAGATCCTTGGAACTAGTCAGTGCAACAGCAGGCATGCAACTAAGCCCGATATGCACGTGTACAAACACAGCTATTTGGCAATGAACCATACCTTGATACAGGTGTACATGAAGACAGAATATTCTCAGACAGGGTGGAGAAGCATTTACTGCTAGGCAGTGGCTCCTCTGATCCCATTTCTGTCACTTAGAATAGATCAAATAATTTCTTATACTGACATTTCTCTACCTTGATGATAAATGGAGTCTAGAAAGCTAGCACAGATCGAGATATTGTAGAAATCTGAAATTAGATGGTGTGAAACCCTAGTCTTCCCCAGCTTCCTAAATACTCAGTGGAGAAAGTCATGCATCTTACAAGAGTCTCTAAGTTAGGCTCACACACTGCCAAGCACAGGTAAATATTTCTATGTGAGGAAATATTCTAGGCCAGATAAACAAACTGAAAAAATCTTTTTGGAAGGAAAACAGAAAGAAGTATTACAGAAAGAAATACTGTAAAACTAACAGAGCACTGTGCCAAGCTTTAGGAAGTTCCTCAGGAAACATTTTTCAAAGCAGTCTCATGCCTTTGCCGTAGTTCCATATCTCTTGAAGTATTACTGACTTAAAGACAACCCTAAAATACTAACATGAAAAGAAATCTCAGCAGTTCTTGCCACATCAACAATTAACCCAGTACATTATTAGGTTTAGACTTTCAAAGTCTGAACATCTTGACTGGAAACAACTGATTCATCTCCAAGATTTGTTTTTTAATCTATTTTAGAGTATTGGGAAATGCAGTAATATTCTGTGAAGCAGGGACCAAAACCTATGTCTTTTTTCTATCATGGGAATGCCTAACCAATAGGCTGTATAATGATGTTCCTGTCATTCTCTTTTTCTCTGTGGCTCAACAAATCTTACAATCTTTTCCCAAAAATTGGAACAGCTTCACCATGAAGAGTGTAGTGTGGTTTCTTTCTCGAGCAGCCCATAATTGACTCTCCTTAAGGAGATGGGAAATACAGAATTGAGTCTGTTCAGGCTGAAAAGGAATCAAAATTCTTCCACATCTGGTGCAATTGCTCCACATCTGGTACAAAAGCTATGAAAGAAGTTTCCCAAACTTCTTTGCTTGGACATCACTGGCTGCAGCAAGTATCACTACATTGGCAGTGCTCACTCCCAGCTCTGTGTAGATCTGCAAAAAGGCACAAGAGAAGGTCTTTTTTTTTTCTCTCTCCTCTCCGTCCTACCTCGCTTCTTTAAAATTCCTGCCAGGATAACCCCTCTCCCTCCCATTACACCTCCAACTGAGGCCTCCTGCAGCTGAACCTGACAGTGTCTTCCCGAGAGGGATCCCCAAAACCATCATTGCAGAAGCCACAGCGTGAGGTACTACTGCAGGCCCCAGCAGCTGACCAGCAGACCAGAGCGAACCACCACTCGGGTATAGATGCTCCCAGTGGCAGCCTTCACTCCGTAGCACAGACGAGAAACTGCTTGATGCGCCCGCACGACGGGGCTCTTTCTGAGTCATGAGGGAAGTTTCTGCAGCCAGGCAGGTGCTTCCACAGTCCCTAACCCAACACAGACGAAAAGAAGCTTCTCAATAATGTCTATGACTTAGGAAAGACAGAATATGTTAAAGTAACAGGTGGGAGGCTGAGAATGAAAACCCTACAAAAAATGGGTTTTGGCTTCATCGCTGAGAAACAACCCTCTCATCCACCAAGTAAAATGGGCCCTGAGAGCTCTTCTGTCTGTGGGGTTGGGTGAGCACACGGAGAGCGAGGGGCTGAGGAGGGTGGGAAGGTGAACGCTGCTGTCTTCCCTGCTGTGCTTTCTTCCACCCCATTCATACTTGAGGGAATGCTGCCATTAATACTCTTCTATAGAAGTTACCGGAGGAAGTAAGCCAGACTGTTCCTCAGCAGGAACTGTCTTTGACAAAGAGACATTGTTTCCTTACACTACTTTTGCTTCAGGGTTATTTTAATCTGAAGCGTAACAGAATATAGGAGCTGTTTTGGTTAAAAAGCCTCAGTGGACTAGAAGCGTGACAAAGGACCCGAGAAAGATTTTTGTCTCCTCACTTTGTCTAAAAACTTCTAAGTCTGCTTTTCTACTTCAACATCCATTTTAGGTACCAATGTCTGAGCTATCAATAGTTGATGGGTTTGGGCTGGGATGAAAACTTATATTCCTTCTCCTTGCCTAAGGTAACCAAGAATTCCTTTTCAATACCAGTCACTCCACAGCAACAGCTTAATTAATTCAAATTAATTAATATAATTAATTTAAATTAATAAAATATTAATTTAACAAAACCTAATAGAGTCTATTAAGTATTCTTTGAAAATTCATTAAGTTGTGCAAAGGCAATGTGGAAGAAAGACTGCTTGGAACATAAAAGTTATTTGGTATTCCTAAAACATGTTGTTTATGTTATCTGACGTTGTAGGACTTGCAAAACAAATCCAAATCTGATCTGTGATCTTCTTTATGTTAGCACTGCCCAATGACCTACCTAAAGCCTACGGGTGTGAATGGGATAACCATCAACTCTCCTTTCCCAAATAATTCTTAAATTTCACTTTACCCGAATTACAACATCTACTCAGTATTGTGTAAATCTATTTTCTCACCTTGACATTCAAGACAGCGGACAGAAATCACAATATCAGCACCCACCCCAAACCGTTATAATTCATTGTTTTGATTGAACAGTCTGATTTCTTTGCCTTCACTCACCGTATGAGCATGGCTAAGCGCCAGCCGAACCACAACGATGCCCAAGACCCAGAGAGACTATGTGGGTAAAGCACGCACTGCAGCTGTGATGATATACAGGAAGGGTCTGGATCATGCTGAGAGTCACTTCTGCCACACAGTAATTCAGTAGAATAAACAAATATCTCTTTATCTTAAGCTCTGTATGCCCAGGGCTTTCACAGAGAGTGGGGGGGAAGGGAGTGTTGGGGGGGGGGAGGTTCTTTGGTGGTGCGGGATGATGCCTTTGCAGAAAAGAGATAAATCAGTTCATTTAAAAGGCCTGTCTGCATCATTTCTGGAAATGTTGTTTGCAACAAAGAAGAAAAAAAATGTGCTTTGTCAGCACAAATCTGCAAAGCTGTTTCATACAAACAATCACTGTATCTTTTAAAACTTCAAGACTTTCTGATTTCCACTGCCTTTTCTCCACTATTACCTTCAGCAGTGCATTCACAGTGCTCTGAACGGGCAGTTGCTACCACTATAAATTTGTAAGCAAGTAATGGTCAGAGTCAACCCTATGGAACGTATTCATTACACCACAGCTAATAAATAAAATGAAAGCAAGGGGATTCTGAGTACAACAGCTACAGTGTCCAAAGGGGCTGATACATTGCTTATCTGAATCCAAGGCAATCTTTCTACTGACTACAAGTAGCTGCTGGCACTTCTGAGCCAGCAGGCAAGAAGGAAGCTATCTACAGAGCAACTATAGCATCGGAAATCAGTGCAAGATACATCCGCTAACATTTAGGCTGAAGAAAAGACCGTTACAAGAAAAGATTTTCACAGTAGGACATTCATATAAAAGTGGGACTACTTTCAGAACTAGCGCTCACTGCATTTGAATGAAATAAGATATTCTGAATAAAGCTGTGAAGTTATAGGAATTATGTATTGATGAAATGTCTAGTGCTGAGAAAGGGAAACAGTGTAACTAAAATTAGCAATTATTTGGAGGAGAAACTAATGCAAAGTAAAGAATTGAAAATACAATAAGACAAATATTTTTGAAATATAAAATAGATAAAAATTCATCTGGAAAGACTCTCAGTATTGGATGAATTACGTTGTTCTCAAAAAAAGACATATCCCAATCTCTCTTTTCACTAAGATTTGAAGAATGCCTCATATGTGATCTCCGTCAGTGCACGGGGCTGCAGGGGCATCTCAGTAACCACATACTTGCAAAGCACAAACAGGGAATATTTGAACTAACAATAAGTAGAGACTCTTATGGGGAGAGAACTCATCTCTCTCTCAGGTCTATGTTTTGAAGTTCTCTGTTACATCCAGCTTTTTGAATGCTTTGAAGAATTAACATGCTGTACAGGGTTCCTACATTACAATAAGAAATTCAATGGGCACACTTTTACAACAATAGTAATAGCATCTATCTGTGACTTGGACGAGGGCATAAACATACTTGAACTTGTGGAGCACAGAAGTGTTAATGGGTAGTAATGAGGGGCAGCAGATTATTAAAGACTGAAATGAAGTTCTTGGTTAAATAGTAGTGGTCCATCAGTATATATCAGTCAGCCAAAAATTCAGGATAGTAACTAGAGATTTGGATTGCAGGATATATGTCAGACATTGGAATACTCAGCCTTGAAAAAAATGAGTTAGGTGAAGATAAGGTCAGAGATTGCCTGTTCATGAACTGTGAACGCAATATTACTTTTAAAAGGCCTAAAGAAGTCCTTGGAGACAGAAGGAGATGAGTGGTCCCAACGTGGGTGAGACAGCTTTTGGAATTTATACATCTAGTTCCAGTGCATGCTTAATGGCAAATGTGGAAATGCTAGAGATATCAAAAGGAAGATGTGTGGGATGCATGACAATATTTCACGTGCATTGGCTTAGGTTCTTACAACTTCTATGAAAACTAGAAAGTAAGGAAAGCGATCCTACTGAAGTTCCTGCTGAAAGGCTGCAGTATGAGTTCAAGCCACAGTGGGCTTCCAAGAATTCATATCACAGGACCCACTTGTGAAATGTTAAAATCAAGGTATATGCAGGTGGTCAGAGCAGATGATATAATGGGGTCTTGACTTCTAATGCTCATCCTGAAGAAGAGAGTTCTAGTGAAGCTGCAAAAAATGTTTGCTATCAGAACTTGTCCACTACAGTCTTCTAAATTAATTAATTTTTTGAAAAATTACAAATTTCTACTTGTACCTCAGAGATTTTCTACAGAGTTCAGACATGACTGACGTATCTGGCAGAGATTAAAATGTGTGGGTTTTATAGGCTACCTTGAGCTACATTTTAGAATAAAATAAAAGCTGTCCTTTTTCTCTATTCAGTCAGAGAGTACCTTCTGTAAAGAGGCTCAGTGGATCTTTGTTATCTCATCAGGAACAAAGCATTGCTGCCCCAATACCAACAATAATAATAATAACAGTAATGATAATAATTATAGTCCAATAAGATTCATTTCTCAGGATGGCAGTCAAACTTTTTAATAATTGCAAAGATTTTTTCTTTTACTTCTCACTATTATCTATAACAACATGACATTACCTAAAGCTTTTTCCTAACTGATTTGCTTTCTCATATTGAATGCACACAATGGTTAGTTACAAGAGAGCTGCTCATTAGTGCTGAACTGTTGGCAATGATCACTGGAGCATTTGTTTTTTTACTAAAGTAAATAATTAGCAACTGTGCTAAGGATATTGGATGTAGGGGGAAATAGTATAAAGAAGGATCAATATGTTAAATCTTTGAGAAGCTCATAGGCTGATGAATGACCTCAGTGGTAGAATACCATTAATTGCCTTATAATATAGCTTATACAGATTGGAGCTTACTTATTTGTTAGTAGAGAGAAGGGACTTTTTAGGAGGGAGGAGCCCACACAAAGTCACGGACAAGTCCCCTTCAGCATTAGGCATGTCATTAATCATGTGCTTATTTTGGTCATAAAAATGTATGTCTTGTTTTTGAGATAATAGTAGTGTGTTTGAATTACTTTTTTAAGATTAGCAAAACTTGTTTCTTGGCTTCATTTTCCAGCCAAATATCTGAGAAGCAAGTTGAAATCAGTGCTAAGCTCAAGCAATGCTAAGCCCCGATCTATTTTATTTTAGATCTCCTAGGTTGAAATTCTTTTTCTAGACATGCAGAAGTGTAATGGTAATGTCTTTTCTTCAGTTGAAGTCTAGACACTCCAACCCTTTATCCTTCTCTTTGCAGCTGATAAGGAACACAGTGTTCTCTAATCATATTCTAATCACCACAGCGGTTTCCATCCACACCTCAGTTAGAAGAGGCTTAGAAGATTATTATTCAATGGCCTCATGTATAATCTCCACATAAAAAGGAATGGCAACATTTTTGGGATAATCCAACCTTGTCTAATGAGTCTTTCCCATTTGACAGGGGAAGGAGGACAGCAGGTAAATAACCTGATACAAAAAAGCTAAGAGGGCAAATTAAGTTAAAGGCATCTTAAAGCACAGCAAAACAGCTAGCAAAAAAAAAAAAAAAAAAAAAANAAAAAAAAAAAAGAAGAAAACCAAAGCACCTACCAAGCAGCTTTTAGTTCCTTAACCAATAGAAAACCAATGTTTGGAAGCAAGTAAATCCCTCCTTGGTTGGCTTTATGTTTCTTAAAATTAGATTCTAGTATTTTATGGATCTCTGTCATCACAGAGTCAAGATACCAGGTATACTAAACTTAGTAAGTTTTTATGCAGGTAAGGTCAAAACAAGACAAGCGGGTGTTTTGATCCCATATGAAAAGGAGCACTTTCCAACTCTAGTTTGACACTCAAGATTAAAAAAAATAAAAAGAAAATGTGAGGTGAAGTATAAATACACAAGGTTTTCATCAGCTCATTCTCCAGCAGAGAGCAGTGGGGCTTCTTGGCCATGACCAGCCTATCCTTATCAAAAGTCTGTGTGAAGGTGACATGAGAACTTTCTCTCCCTCCCACCCCTCCTCCTCTGCCTTGTCTCCAAAACTTCAGATTAGTATCAACATGAAATTTGCCTTTTTTGCTGGAGAAGTCAGTGAGCAGCTTCCTCTGAAGCCTATCAAGAGACTGGGCAGGAGACCACTTTTGAGCACTGAGCCAATACTGCCAGTGAAGCCTCAGAACTTGATTTTCGTAGCTGCAGGTCATCCCAAAAGCATGTGCATTTAGCTGAGCACCCCTTCTCCACCAAAGCGGTGCTGTTTGCCAAGCTGCAGTGCCAACAGAGAGTCCTTTTTAGATGCACTGTAGTGTTATCTCTGTGAGCTGCCAATTCTCTGAATTCCTCATTATCTACGCGTGAAATCCAATGGGTGCCTAATGCCAGCTTAGACTACAAATCAACACATTACTAGCAACAGGGTAAGTAGGTGTCTTGAATGTATACAAATACAGCATTATAGGCAGGCATCTGTTTATGCTAGTGTGGCGTTCTATTTTTACAGTTACCTCTGTTACTTCTAAAGAAAGTTAGAAATCCAGAGAAAACTATCTTTCCAAGTAGACATTGACAGCCTGCCTGCTGCTGCCCCTGCATAAACATCACCAGTTGCACTATTCGTCTTCCAGACAGAAGCACTTTTCCCTAGTATTTTAATTAATTCTTATACTTCATATTCTTCAGGAGTTTTTGGAGTGCTGTGTTAACTGGAATAAATGTGAAATGACCTCATTCTTTAACATAACCTTGCAAGAGGACTTTCCATTGAAATGGGACTCCTTCTTGCTCCTGTACATAAAGTTCCAATGCACGTTACTCCCCTGGGTCTCTCTCCAAGCTGTATTTCAGCTCTTATCTCTTGAATAACAGAGAAGTGGAGTAGAATTAATCTCTATGAAACATCTATATTTCTTCTAATTTTATATCATTCACAGATGCTCCCATTAATTATATGTCTTAAAAATACATGTCCCTAAGATTAACCTGCAGAAATGAAGTTTACACACATATAGGAGGCTTCCCTTTACCAATAAAATAAAATGAAATCAATAAAATGCTGTATCTTGTGCCATGTTAGCAGTTAACTAATGGGCACTTCACTGACTAACTGCCTTGAGAGTGATTTTGCTTGTCTCTGCTTCTTTTGCTTCCCTCTGTGTTTTACCTCATTTAAATTTTGCCTCTCTTTCTAAGAAGATTAAATTTAATCCTCTTCTATTATTTGCGCCAGTGTGTGCACGAAGAGAGGCCCATAAACTGTTTTGCTCCGGTATCCCCAGTTTTCTCCTTCCTTTTTTTTACTGGGCTTGTATCTAGGCTTCTGAGTAACAGCATTGCAAATGGAGAAACCTGGGAATGATCTTTGCCACAGATACTTAAGAGAGCAGAAAATTCATGACCTTGTGACCTTAGCCAAGAAATACCTATGCTTTTTAGGTCTTTTTCAATGCTAATTTCCAAGTTTGATACTAATGTTGCTTAGCTTTTCTTGCGAGAGAAGGAAAAAGATGCCCTGGTAGGAATGAATTATTGAGGCAGCTAGGGCTAATTAAAGCTTCTACAGCTCCATTTACAAAACTCATAATGCTTATGGTAGCCACTACACACACACACACAAAAAAAACAGGGACAAAAATGGAGCATTGTGCCACTTACCTATTCCGCAGATGAGAGCTGTGTAGATAATCTTTAGCCTTTTTCCATGTTGCACAGTGAGCATGATAGCCAGTGACAACCTCCAACATGGGACATCTAACTTACTGCAGGCCAAAAAATAAGATAAATACATCTAGTTTTCAAGGTGAAATTTTCTTCTGTGCTTAACAGGGCAGACCTGTGAGTGCCCAAAGCCAAGATTTTTACATGCTTAGGTGCTCAATAATCAACATATGCAAAATGAGTAATTGATGTCGTTGTTTCCTTAATAAGTTTAGAAATTTACTTCTCATTGAGTAAATTCCCTATTCATAGGCTTGTAAAGTACATTTCCTCTGTTCTGATTAAGAGAACAAGCCAAGTAGATGAACAAACTAAACAACTCTCAGGCTGTGATTGTGGAAGCATTCATATCTGGATTGGAGAAAACATCTGGATTTCAAACTCAGCCATTCAGATTAGGTAAGGCTCAGTAATTTGGTTCAGAGTCAAAGGAGTCTGAACAACCAGCTCCTGTTTGATGCCCTTTTCTGAGAGATGGCTGTAGATAACACGGGGTGGGTGCTGTTGCTACATCCACTCTTGTCCCTTTCTTCATTAGTAATGCTGCTTTCAAGACCCTTGGCCCAGTTTTCTGTCTCACTTTTCCCAGAAGTGATAGCACAGTCTTCCTTCCCAGTTCACTTTCTCTTAACCCATCCCCTACTCCAAGAGCCTTTCCAGAATCTTTGGACTATCTCTGGACTCCAGGACTTCTTTTCCATCTCCCTTCCTATTCCCTTTCCTGGAATCAAAGTCACAAAACAGAATTTCATTTAGACTCCTGAGAAATCTTGAGTAATTTCTATAACTGACAACATATGCAATATTCCAAATTGCAATAGCCCCCTAAAACAGTGGGAAAGACTGCCCGCAGTATGACCTCAATACACATTGCATATCTTAGAAAAAAAGATATTGTGTGGCACTATTAGAGGTGTTAGATAATTTTTCAGTTGTGACAAGACAGGAGTTTAACCTTGACAATATTTATCCTCTTTTTATCTTTTTTTTTTTTTTTCCAAATGTGCAATGAGATGGGTAAGCAACAGAGAAAAAACTGGCATCTTCGCTCTACTGATTTTTTACAGAATCTGCACAATATTCAGGTTTCCATACTTCAGCTCCTGTGGGGGATCCCGTCTGGAATCCCTCATGTTTATAGCAATCATAGAGGTCTCTGTGGGTCTCCCTTGCTGCATAATTTCCATATCCCTTTTCATTTAAAGCCTGTTTATATACAGATTCAAATTAACAAGAAATCAGCTGATTAGAATTCTAGATATTTTTCACTAGCTCTACTACAAATGGATTAATTTGAAAAAAAAGCATAAACAGCAGTTAAAAGCTACTCTATATATCTCATGAAAGAATTAACTTTTTGTTCAGAATTGTTCAGAAGCAGTCACGACAACTAGATTCCAAACAAACTGAACATCTAACAGCTAACAGCAAAGTAAATACATATAGTTTTCTGAAAAACATGTAAATCCTCTTAAGAAATACCTCTAAAAGAGCAGGAAGAACCCAGGACGTTTAAGCACTAGAGTTTGGGAAGTTATAAGACATCTTTCAAATAGGCTGAGACCTACTAATTAAAACCCACCAACACACACACACAAAAATTATTTAAAAAAATCAAAATGACAGACTTAATAGAAATGAGCAACAAAAAACTAATAATAAATCCTTCCTCCAACATATGAAGGACAAGAAACAAACAAAAAACTTGCATGACTAATAAGTTATAAGGATACAAAAAGTACACTCAGAGAAGGTGCAAATATAGCAAAGCCTAATGAATTTTTTACATTACCGTTCACTATGGAAAGTACTACAGACTCCCATGCTGTAATCCTTTTGCCTGGGAGATTTGTCAGGGGATCCATATGAAATTGAAATCATTGTAGAAAAAGTCATGACACAAATGGACAAAAGGAACAGTAGGAGCTCAACAGGACCAGATGGTGTCCACCCAGGAGTTTCAAGGGATCTCGAGGATGAAGCAGACAAATGGTGGGTTATAAATTCCTGCCTAAAACTATGCTAGTACCTGAAGATAAATAATGTGCTGTCATTAAAAAAATAAAATAAAATGAAGGCAGGAAAATTACACCAAAGAAACAAGATGGAAACCTGATAGTTGCACAGGGCCAGTTAATAAAAGCCTTAATAAAAGACAGAATGAATAGAAATTTGGACAAACGTGATCTACTTGGAAAAAGCTAATGCATCTTTTCAAAGGGGGAGCAATGCCTTAAAAATCTACTGGATTTCCGTGTTGGATTTCAGAAGGACTCTAGATACAAATCATCAACTTGGTATCACCTATCTGGTCTTCCAAAAAGTTTTCAACAAATTCTTTCACTAAAAGCTCTTGGAGAACTAGATGGCTGTACGCAAGGGAAAATATCCTGGCTAGGTAACTGGCTTAACGGTGGGATAAAGATGTAGTATGACTGGGTCTCAAGCATTGAAAGAAAATAATTGGGGAAGTTTCACTAGGACCCCTGCTGTTCTATATGGTCATAAATATAACCTCCCAAAGGGGGTGAGGTGGTGAGCTGACAAAGTTTGCTGACGATACTGAGTTATTAAAGTAGGAAGGACAAGACTCATGAAAAATTGCAGAAGGATCTTATGAGACTAAGGGGCTGAACAATAAAATGTCAGATGCTGTTCAATATAGGTAAAAGTGCAGTTAGTCAGATGGAAGAAAAATAATCTCAACTCCACATTTAAAGTGATGGCTGCTGAGCGTTACAGCTTCAGAGCATGATCTTTGGATTGTGATCGACAATTCCATGAAGATGCCTGCTCAGTGCTCAATACTAGTCAAAAAAGACAAATCATATGTTAGAAACTATTTCAAAATCAAGACAGAATAAAATGGAGAACTTCATTATGCCATTGTATAAATCCATGATACATCCATATCTTGAATACAGATACAGTAACATGAAATATGTGCAGAAAAAAACCAGCAGAAAATCAAAGGTGTAAGACAGCTTTTGTACAGGGCACAACTAAACTAATGAACTCTGGCATGGAAATGAAGTGACTGAGGGAGGGTATGAAAAAATTTACAAAATCGTGACTGGTATGAAAAGAGTGGATAGGGATGAACTGTTTAATTTCTTTTCTATAGTATCAGAACAAGGGGGCACCAAATTAAGATTGCAGGAGCCTGGCTCCACACACAAAAAAGGAACCGATTATCTATGCAATATCTGGGACCCCCACAATGCTGTGGGATGCAAAATCTGGGTGCAAGGGGAGACAAAACATAGAAGAGAAATCCACTGATGGTTACTAAGCAGGAGACCAGACTTGGCATATAGAGTTCCCTGACAGAAAGCAGTTCCCTGACTGAAACGGCTCTGACAGAAAACAGTTGGAGACCAGAACAAATACTGAAGGGAAGCATCCTGCATCCTTACTCTGCTTTTAGTCTTTCCTAAACATTCACTTATAGACTCCTACAGAGTCAGAATACAGCGTTAGATGGACTTTGGTCTGACCCACTGTGATTGTCTTTATGCGTTTATAGTTTTAGGATATAAGGCAAGTGTCACCTGAACATATTAATCTTTTCCCCTGTGGTTTAAATATATTGCAATTGAAGAATGCAAAGTTATTTGTAACTTGCTGTTATGTGCTCTGGGGTCTGTCCCATATCCAGTGCTCAACCAGAAGGAATACTGGGTTCATCTGCTGTGGTTGCTGATTTGCTATCTTTCTGTCACATATAGCCAAGCAGCCTTAATGACAGAACTTTTTAATTTTACTAGCAGCAGGATAAATATATGCTTAATCTGTTATTTTTGCAGGGAGTATGTCAGAACACTTTCCTTTGTTTTTGTTATATAATGCAATGTCCATTTAGTACACTGCAAAGAAAGAAAATGCTAGAGATTATGGCTGAACTAGCTTTCAAAAACAGTTGGACAAATAAAATATTTATACTGAATAGATTTCACATTGCAGAGCTTAGAATTTGGCAACAGACATTACAAATCATGAGCAATATAGAGGATACAGAATTTAATTAAAAGAGCTAAAGATGGAAAAGAAAGCACGCTGATATATGTAATATGGCTCTCAGCTTCAATATTCAGCAATAAAATAACAAGCCAATGGTTCTAAACCAATCTGAAATGAGTAAAAAACAGAAGCAACATAGTTGGAAGGTTATATTTCAAAATGTAATTAGTGTCAGAATATTTCAGGACTACTAAAAGCAAATAAGTCACCAAGTTCAATACAAAGGGAAGCACACATGACAAAGGAGTAATTTAGAGAAGGAAACATACCTCATTATTTTTATTATTTAAATCTAATCATCAGATTAATTTAGAGGAAATGAAATGAAGGTAAAATACTACATCTTCATCTTGCCAAATAATTGGTGTCAAAGAAATTTTAATTTACTGGAAACAATCCCTTCTGTGCAATTAAAGAGGAAAAAAAAACTATTGTGTATGTTAAATAGCAGCTTTCACTGTAAAATATAGCTCTCTGAAGATTAGCCATGGTTTAAATGAATGGCCGCAGAACATGATTTCCTATGTTCTATCTTCATGAAATTAAACATGACTGTGAAAAAAGGCCTATGTGAGTATATTCAACAAGAATACTGAACTGTAATTTATATATAGCTGTACATTAAGAGATCTTTTGGACAAAGCTAGTATTTTATTGTGTAAAATTCTGAGAGGCACTTTCAAAAAACACATGTTCCAGCACAAACGCCAGGTGGATGCTCACTTTAGATCAGAATCCAAATATTTCCACAATGTTCCCACAAAGCCGCAACGCTGAGCGTTGCCAAGATGTCATTTATGTGACTGAGCAAGAAGTACCGCCTCCCTTTGGCCATGATATGCAAAGTGGCCACACCACCGAGCTTATGCAGACATCTGAGCACGATGAGAAAATACCAGCAATGGCACACATGGCACTTTTCAGTGCTCCCAGACTAACCTCCTTTCCAGAAACTTCACAGACACTTCAAAAAGCCTTTCAGAGATAGTGATGTTACTGGCAGTTTTCTCTGAACTGCTACAGGTTGAATACTCTGAAATAGAGATGGGAAAACATTCGGATACTCTGTGGCTGGGTTCAGAGGAAAATGTCTCTTGTCTACAAACATATCTGGTGATAGGAAGAGAGACCAAGTGACATCCTTTCTTTCCAGTTAGCCAGGAAATGTGCCATCCTTGCCCTGTCTTTCAGCTGTTTTGCTGCAATCTGGAACTACAGACAAATGTTAATGTGTTAGAGTGAAAATAATAATATAAGCTTTATATTGTTTTGCCCCTTCCAAATTCAGGCTCAGCTTGAGATCTGTGCGCAGTCAGACCAGTTGTTGTTTTATCCAAACCAGTTCATCCATCCCTAATCAAGATGCTAGCAACCAGCTGTGTTGATCCTCTTGTATTCAGCACACAGCCTTTCTGTGCTCCGCAGAAAAAAGATCTCACTTTAGACTATGCTCAGTCAAGAGTGTTTTTCCATCAGGAATCCACAGGTGCAAGCTCTCTGGCTTCGGCTCTGCTCCGCATGAAAGCTAATTGCATACCCCTTGGATGACCATTTAGACCTGCGCCTCTTAACCTCTGCACCACTAAGAATAAGCACTGTGTTCAGCACTACAGCACAGAACAGGAGCAAACTCACCTAATTACCTCTCCACATTTCCTCCTATAATGACGTCTTCCAATGCACTGCTCCCTCCTTGGCTCTCAGCTACACTCTTCCTACTCACTACTCCCTCCTACCTCCCCAGGGTAAAGGAGGTACCTTTCACCAGTCACTGCCCACTCCTCTCCTCAGCTCTCTCTTCTTAAACCCTTGGGTGGCTTTCCCGTGTAATGGAGTACTGGTTCCTGTCCCCAGGCTTCAGTCAAGTTACCTAAAGGAAAGGCATTAACACCTGGGAAGAGGGGAGGGTACAACAGCAGTAGGACTACACAGTCAGCTATATGATTCTGTGAAGGGGTTCAGCCAAATGGGGCTCAGCAGATATGTGGAGCACACCAGGGATGGGTGACAGCTGTGCACCACGGCATGTTCCAGGGTCCTGGTGATTTGTCATGTGAGTGAAGACCTGAGCAGAGCACAGTGTGCTTACCATTCCGTACGGATACCTGTATTCCTCTACTGTTAATCAGGATTCAAAAGACCAATGCACACAGACCCATGACAATGAGAACATCCCTCCCCTTCACCCTTGATTTAGGCTTAGCTGAGGAGTCTGGATTTAATGGACTACCTGGTTACACCTAGCGGTAAAAGTTCACCATAGATTCCAGGTCCTTTCGGTGGAGGTATCGGGTTTTGCTTTGCTCTTGCATGCATGCAGTCCTCTGCACAAAAGGTAAATAAATAGTCCTTAAACCACCACTAAAAAGATCCTTTTCTGGCTGGTGTCAGCAGGTATGACAGAGTAAATGGTGACTGTGCCCTCATCACCCTTTCAATTACAAAAACAGAGTAAAAGATTCACTACCAAACCTTTGCAGGGAACCATGCCACAGAAATTTAAAAAAAAAAATATGCCTTGCATAGTTACACTGTTACAAAATTCACTAAAATAAGTGTACTCTTTCTTAGCACCTATTAAGAAAATGTGACTAACTAACAAGACAGTAACCAACAAGAAGGAAATGAGGGAGATGGCCATGGGCATACGTATGACATACATATTATGACATACATATATAATGCAGACGAGACTGCCAAGCAACAGGGGGCTCAGTTCAACAGTCTTATTTTTTATTTTTTTTTTTCAATATTAAAAATCCAGCAGATAGCCTTGTCTGGGGAATTCACTGATGAAGGGGCTTCTCACATATCTCACAGTATGGTGCGCTCTTTATGAAACCCTATGATAGCCTCAGCAAAAAGATGTATTGTATCACTACAGTGAAGGTGGAAAGAAACCACAAAGCTGTCTTGGGGCTACAGACCCTCTGGAAGCAGGCTGTTGGGTCTTTCTTCTGTAGCAGGGCCTAGGGTGGCCCTGCAGTAGTGTTTGATTCACCTGAATTTCATTTAGATGTCACAAGCATGCACCACCCTTGAACAAGGGTCACGTCACACGCAGAACTGACAGCTTCCACGGGGGTGTCTGAAGCGCATCTTAGAGCTTGGGCTTCTCCAACAATTACATTGTGATAAGAAATCATATCTTGTAAACTTCAGCCCCAAGTAGCTGAACGTAGTTCATTTGTGACAGTGTTTGTTTTCCCCACTGTAATTTTTCAGACAGTGTCATGCTCTATTTACTCACGTTGCCGTAGCTTTTGGAGGACTTAATTTTAATTGGTATTTTACTGTTCTGACGTAATTCTACACTGTTATTCAAATAATATATGTGCACATGGTTTTGTTGTAAATATATAGTCAGACGCATCTGTTATAATATTGGCTCCTCTCAAATTAAGTTTTAGATATTTTTAATGGGAAGAATATCACTAATGTGCATTTATGGAATGAAAGATACACTTCAGCCTCCACTCATCTGAAATAAACCATTATTTATTCCTTAAAACCATCATTCCCCACAACTGCTGTTTAATTAATCACTGAGTGCCTGTGCTCTGGGGATAGTTTTATTTCCCTTTTTAATTTTTTTTTTTTATTTTGAATAAGCTCTGATATCTCAGTCAGTTTAACACAATACCAGTAGGTGGAGTAATGGTAAAGCAAATATCTACTCCAGCTATTTATATTTATAAACGGCCATTTTTAATATCTTTTGCCAAGATTTGCATAAACCAGTTGGATATATGTCAGGAACACCTACACATATAAATATATGTTACTTATATGCACACACTTAAAAACATATAGATTAAAAGAACATACTTAATACCTAAGCGATGAGACTTTTCTATCTTAAATCGAACATTCAATGCTGTTTTCTCCCATTTCTGTATATTGGGTGATACGTATTTTGCAAACCGCGCTAGAAGCCCGAAACCCTGCGTTCCCATCCACTTAAAAAGAACTGATCAGCGCCTGAAGGGGGTAAGGACTCGCTGGCAAGTTCCACTTTGGTATTGAGGTCAGTTGAGATTTGAGAGACAGCTTTGGTTAATAGTGTCATGCCCTTGCCAACCTGCAGTTGTGTAGCGTGCCCAAAGCCTTCAGTGCACTGGATAGGAGCAGCATTAGCAAGACCTTTGTCCTTGTGTCAGGGTGGAGGGTGGCTGTCGGGAATGAATGCACTTATGTAAAGAGAAAGTTTCTACGAACGCAGCTGCTATTCTTCCTCCTCTCCCTTGCACAAAATTCTCCTAGCTACTCATCCGGACTTCAGATAAACACTAGCGACTTCCAAGCACTCCGGTAGGCAACGAAGCAGAGCCTGAACAAATGCATAACAGCCCAACATCACTGCAGCCGCTTCGTCTCCTAAAGCAGCAATTTTAAGCTCAAATTTAAGTCACTCCCATATGTGCTATCAAAATGCAGAAACTTTAGAAAATGGAACAGATATGCGCTGAAAGAAATCTCATTTGGACTGCAGCCTGTGGTCTTTGTTCAGGCAAAATTCCTACTAAAGTCAGCTGCAGTTTTTTTTTTTTTCTTTCTGATAAAACAAGCAGGCTCAAGCCTCTTGGTCACTATAAGAAGAAAAATGATCAGTTAGTACTGATGTATTTATTGAGTCACTGCATTCAGATAAGGGGGAGTGCAGTAGACTTCTGTATAGTTATCTCAGACTGATGTCTGAACCATAATGAAGACAATGCATTCCCTAATATCAGTGTTAATTTTAGATGTAAGATGGCTGAAACTAAGCTTTGATTGTGTGCAAAAATTAAACTTGGTCACGTTATCCCCATTATTCTTTAGCTATGAGATTTGCAAGAAAAACCCGTAAGTGCAGGAGCTTCAGTTTGCTCCTAGTGATCATATTAAATTGCAAATACCAACACAAAGGGAAAAAAAAAAACAGAGGACAAGATTTCCTCTGTAAAATTAATATAGGTCTAAAGAACTGTAAATATCAGTCTCAATATATGCACTACTGAGTATAGGTAAGGTTATTTCCCCTATCACCATTTGTTCTATGTGACTATGTGGAGATTATTAATATTAAAGAAACTCATTCTCCCCACCAAATCCACAAGTTCAATAAAATATTTTCTCATATACGTTTTAAAATACTGAATCTGTCTGTACTACCTCATAATAATTTTACTACGATTTTGTTTGTAAATGACTTCTGATTCATTTGGGATTTTTTTATCTTTTTTGTATGCAGTGTTCAGTAAACCAAACATATCTGTGCTCTTTCCCCTGCCAATACAAGTATTGCAGTATGATCATCTTCTTCTACCTCCCTGTTTTTCTCTAGGAGAAAGGGGGGGATGCGCAGAATAACAGATATTTCAAACTAACCACCTATTTTCTGTCAGACAAAATACAGTCATAACCCTGAAAACAAACATAACCTCAACCTGTACCAGAGAAAGCAAGTGAGAAAAAAAAAGAGTATAAAATTTATCACAATCATTCAATAAAAAGAGCTGTAAGATTAAGGGAGTCATGAATTAGCATGATCTCAAGAGATCAGGCTCATAATATCTGACATGTTTTGACACGTATGGAAAGGGTAAATGATTTTTAAAGCTGAAGAAGAAAGGAACGTTTTACAGAGCTGCTGCCTAATTAGGGCCATATCCTTGGGGCTGCTGTGCACCTCTGGCAGCCCCTGCAGCCCCGCCAGCGAGCGGAGTCGTGGCTCAGGGGGGAACCCCGCGCAAGAGGCCGGGCAGCCTCCAGCACCAGCCCTGTTTGGCAATCGACGAAGCAGAAGATGAGGGCCCCCACGAAAGGCGAGGCAGCACAGGCAGGCGCAAGGCTGCAAGGGTGGGGACATAGTGGAGGTGGCTGCATCGCACGGGGTCGGCGTGCCCTTTTCTCAAAAGGTAACCCCAATTCGCCCTCTGCACTCCCCCTCACGGGCTAGTTCATTGGCTGTTCATTTCCTCTTGCTTTGATGCAGTATAAAGTATGACTGTCTTGGGGAAAAAGAACCATGCACCTTTTTTAGCAGCTGAGTGCATGAAATTCGGTTCACGTGAGCCTTTGGAAAAAAGGGGTGTGGGGGGAAGAAGCTCATGTCTCACACACGAGCACTCATTCTTCTGCTGCCTCACATCTTATACGTCTGGCAGAAAAGGACCGACCACCTGAATTTCAGACTTGTCTTTTCCAAAGGAGACAAAAATGGCTTTCTTCTTCTTCTTCAGTCCTTGTTTCTATCTTAATTGAGACCAAAATTGTTTTCTGCAGAGGCTTTTATTCCCATCTCAGGAGGATTTAGACTGAACAGGAATTCCCCCAATTTTCAAAATGATTGCTTAGTGTTACTCAAACATTACAGGTCAAGACCCCAAGAAACAGAGATAATATTTTGGCAAAATCATATTCTCTGCTCTAGTTTTCTAATTAGTTAATGTCCTACACCCCTTTATTTTTGCTTTTTCCTTTCCCCTTTCTTTTTAACCTAGCACAGTTTGGATTTTCACAGACTGTGTGAGAGAAGGGCTTTTACCCTTCACTGCAGTCTTCTTTCTGTTCCCCAGGAATGCTGTCCATGGAAAAAAAAAAATAATAAAAAAATCTTGTAGCATTTATGGCAAGGGCCTTTTTCACCGATGACAAAAAAGACAAATCAGGTCAGTTTTGCACTCATCCTTAATCTGATTGACTACAGTTTTCAGATTAGGTGCTAGTTTGTCATTCACAGTTATCCACAGTATAAGGTTGGGAGGTCTGACGTGAGGGGTTAAGGGATGATATAGTGTATGAATTCACCCTTTTGATATGTTTCTTGACGTTTCTGAGTCTAGAAAGCCCCTTTGCATAAATCTTAGCTGATGCTGCCTAGAAAGGTAAGTTTACAATATAGTCCCTTCTGCTGGTGTTACTTTGTAAAACTGCATCCCACTTCGGTGATTGCTGGGTGCTGTGTCTCTGTGTTATGGTTTGCAGCATTTTATACGTTACTCCCTGGGCTCAGAGCCACGGAGAAGAGAAAGTCTGGAAAGCAAAAGCAGAAAAGGAAGTGGGTCTTAGTCAGATTTGCTATGAGGCGGAAATCAAGGGCCAGTTTGGAAGCTCTTGACAGAAAATGAGACAAGAGAAAGTAAAGTGGTGGCAGAGGGGCATGAATAAAAAACAGACCGCTTCTGAGAACTTGAATATGCTGCAGGTGAAATCCAATATTTAGCTGAAATGTTTTGCTTCCCTAAAAGAACTGTAAAAAACTAACACAGAGATCTGCATGCAAATCTTAGACTTCTGGATTATTTCAGGTCGGAAGTGATCTTAGGAGGTCATCTACTCTGACCTTCTGCTCAAAGCACAATCAGAGCTGAATCCGTTCCCAGTATGCATTTGTGAACAGGCATGTAATGAATACTACTATATCCTCAACCAAGTGTCCTGGACTGAAAAAAAAAATAAAATAGCTTGACATCTGAAAGGTAAAGAATGTATCCGGCAGTAACTAACATAGGTATTCATTACACTATCACTTGAAAGCACAGCTTTCACATGTTAGCAGCAGCCTTGTTACAGCTTTGCCTTATCTGCATTAGCACTAAATCTCAAGTAACGTGCAGAAAAATGAACTACAGTAATGCTTCGGCGGTAAGGGGATCAGAGGAACCCTAAAGAAAGATGTGAGGAAAATGTGGTTAGAGTTTTCCTAAATTTTCTATACTGAACTGCAAAACATGTTATAGCAAAAAATAAGATCCCCACAGAGTTCATGTAAATGAGAGTTCTAAAAATGTGTGCTAGGTACCAGAGGATTTGTTCATTATTAAACTTGTATTGTGTTTACCTGTGTAGTGCAAGATTGAGGAAGACTTAATTGCATACTATGTCCTTGCCCTCTCACCTTCCCGTTAATTACATTTTGCTATAGTAAGAATTAGATGCACCATTTTCTCTTATTTCCCTAGGACTGAGACAGTTATTAATTCCTAATAAGCTTGCTTTTTCCATCTGCAGAAGGCTATATTTTCTTTTCATTGCATGCACAGTACTCCCAGAAGCTTTTAATTTGCATATATTGAAGATCACTTCACACATTTAACACTTCCAAAGTAAACTTGCTTAGAGCCACCATGCGGCTGTGCTCTGAGGTTTAATCTCCTCCTGGTCTGTACTCATAACACCCACAAAATTTAGCAAGACGAGGAGGAGAGGTGTATATGTGTGTGTATATATATCCTCACACGTACATTGTGAGCATGAGCATGCACAAGGAGCATGGCTGCCTGGTAGCTTCACCGAGGTTCATTTTTTGAAGTGTTAAATGTAAAGACTGATCTTCAACATACTTTCCATTTTCCCTTATATGGAGCTGTTATTGCCATGTCGTATGACTTAGTTTCCAACAAAGATGAGATTCTTTCCTGAATCAGTGAAGATTTTTTTTTTAATCTTTGAGAATGTTCTTTTTATTTCAGATGGGATGCTAATTGAAATTATATTCTACTCCCATCCTCACCTACCAGCTTAATAGTCTTCATATTGCGCAAATTATTTTTAATACCTTGAAAAATTCATTAAGTGAACAAAAGATCCTGACATAAGTCATAAGATTTTTTTTTCCTCAAATGTGAAGTTAATAAAAAAGGACTCTAGAATATTAAGGTCTACTTTTTAATCCACCTTTCTTCCCATTGTAAAGAAGGGCCTTTCTACTTATTTCCAGCAAATTTAGACACTAAGCTCTGACCAAAGATAATCATTAAACCAGAGGAGTTTAGCATGCATGAACCTCCCAGAAAAAAAAGGAGATTTTCAGAAGGAGAGTTGTTTTCTTTGTTAAGAGGAGAGAAGGTAGCAGTTAAGCCTCTTCTCAGATTTCAAGCAGGGTAGAAGCTACCATTTATAAGAGGACTTCTGTCCTCAGAAAAGTCCCTGCCACATAGGCAAATAAGACTGGATGGAGAGGGAAAGAGAAAGTATAGTCTATGTGGAGACAGTGGAAGCATCGTGCCCTGCTGGAGCATGTAGGAGTGCTAGAAGGGCTGAATATAAGTTGATGTCACAAGCACAGCTCAATTTCTCTGGACTGTCAAGCATGAAGGAATCCTGTCCTCCTCAAAGTTCATGGCGGTTCTCCAGTGCTGGGATATTCAGCTAGGGTTATGTTCATATGTCCTCCATCTTCTCACCCCAATGAACCACAATTATTATCAGGCTTCCCTGTTGATAAGAAAAGACTTTCTGACTTTTGTTTCAACTTCTCTCACTGTCCAACTCCGATGAGATTTGGAATTTGAAGAAATTGATCTAGTGAAAGCCTGCCATAACATGGATTTGGGGTGATCGACAATTTTTGGTTTGTGGTTATCATTGAGAACAAAGCAGCAGAGTAATGGACAGATCCATTTATTCTCTAACACATTTTCTCCAAGATTTTCCCAGAGCACAAAGCCATTTGAACATAGTTTCCCACTCCCTAGTCAGTGGCACTTCTCACACGGAAAGGATTTGTGGCCAGAGATGGATCATCACGCTGTGCAGGTTCCCACAGCCAGCGGGAAGGCACCCAGTACCCATTATTGTTTTGTCCAACAGGAAATAACCAGAGCGATCAATCTGTGCTCTGACGTGGCATACCAGTGCGACCTTGGACAAGGCTTTATGAAAAATAACTAAGCCAAGCGAAAGACTGGGGATAAGCCTCACCTGGGTCCCCCATGCACACAATGCCCCTTGGCTTTGGAGCTGCATTTTCACTCCGGTCCAGCCAGCCCCCTGCTGAAGGGACACTGCCTCCCTGACCAGACACTGGCCAGGCCCGGGGCTTAGCACCTGGAAGTGGATGGGCTAAGATTGACCCTGCCACCATCTCCTGCCCAGCACAGCTCACCTTGCTGTAGGCTGTGGGACAGGGCTGGTCAGGGAGGGAGGGCATCGCACCACCTCACCCCCAGGGTCCCATCAGCAGTGGGCTCGACGTGGTCACAGCTCTGAGGAATATTCAAACCCATGTTAGATCAAAGCCATTTGTGAAATTACTGACATAAGGAATTTAGTCCAGGTCAAGGTTTGACAGACTTGCAATAGCAAAAGAAAAAATTTACCTTTTTTAGAAAACGTTTCCATTTACAGTTAAATCTGGTTTTGCACATAGTGCAAATGTCTAAACCTGCATATGCCTATTTACAAGCCATTTATTTTCTAGTTAGTTGAGATTTTCAAAGATGACTACATTGGTCAGAAATCAACAACATTCTCCACAGATGGATATAACTAAGTCATTACGTCATATCTCCTAGTTACTTTTCACGCTATTTTTCTCAAGTTGCTCTAGATTCATCCAGTTTACTCAACTAGTGTGTAAAATTACCCTTTCTAAGAAGTCACGGGCAATAGCAACAGAAAACTGCTCATCCTTCCCAAAACAATGCGCTTTCAGTACATGCTTGACTTGAAGTCTAGTGGGACTGAACATATGTTTAAGTGCTGTTTTATGTGAACTGGCACCCCTGGTAGTTCTCAAAATTTCACGGGCATGTACTTGTCTGGCTGTGTAGAGCAGAAGTGGTGGGAAGACTAAATAAACCAAAACCAACTGAAACTTCTTTTCCTTTGTTACATTTAACCACAAAGAAAAACTCGACTTAGATGTAACCAAGCCTTTCATAAACAATCACTAGTGACTGATGCTGACACTGCTATGAAAATCCTTCTCCAGCTCATTTTAAGAAAAAGACCATACGTATTCAAGGTATTTATCCAACTTTGCTAAACGCCCCACCTTACCATAAATGGTTGATTAACCAAAACCCGTTGCAATACAGTAACATCCCAGGTATGCACTAGAGGTAAGGCAACACATGAAGCATTGCAAGACTCTGTGGAAGTGTTTCCAAGAGGGAGCAAAAATAGCAAGTGTTGGCAGTGAAAATTTTTTAGACGTATGGGAAGAAGTGATGTAAAATGCAGTAACCTCCCCAGGGTTTCTACAGAGCTTACTGGGTAAAGTAATGCACTCCAATAAAGAATTATACCTTTTCTTCCTTGACAACTGTCATTCAGAAATTTTCAAAGCATATATAATTTTCCATTTATATCTATGGGTTAACAATAAATTTAAAAAATCATTCTACAAGGCTTTTTAAAACATATGATGAATGTACAGGGATTTTAAACCCTGTTGTATGTACACTTCACATTGTAGAGAAGCATCTAGCAACCTAATGTGATAGGATCTTGAAAATTAATTAAACCCTTGGCCTTTCTACTATGACTTCCAATTACTGCCTTATGTACTGATCATATTCTGATATGTGACTGAAGGAATTCACTATTGTTTTCCACTAACCCAAATTTCTGTGTAGTTAATCAAACCAGCTACCCTCAAAGCAGTTTGTTTGATTTAGTCTGCAGTCCACAATGATCTCTGAAAGCTTAGATTCAAGAAATTTCCAATAATCTGCGACATTTCATGACAGCAAATTAGGCTGAATCTACCAGTTCAAATAGGCAAGAGAATAACACAAAGTTTGGTATCTGGTGCAGCAGCATAGAAATTAACGAGCATGGGAACGTACTACTACCATTATAATCTAAGCCCTCCAGGCTTTTGGTTTTGGTATGGAGTTGTGGGTTTTTTTAAAATTCATTCCTGTGTGGCATCATAAACTTTGCAGCTGGAGGCCTCAGCACCAGGTTAAGAATTGCATAATGTAACCAAAATTCTCTCTACGTTTCACATTTACCGCACGCAGTCTTAAAGCCAAACAGGGTTGTTAAAGATTAAAAGAAAAACGAATGGTCTTTTAAAGCCAGATAAGCTAAATTATTACAAATTATACATGTCTCAGTTCAAAATCATTAATTGCTCTCAGAGTATGAGATTAAAAGACAAAAATAACCTTATTAGAAAGGATTTACAGTGGGGAGTTGAATTATTTTTGCTCTGAGCAAGGCAGGTTTGGATCTGAAGCACAAGACAATGTATTGGCAGTGACATTGATGATCAGGAATGTTAACTAGTACAGGTTTGCCATAAACTAATCACAGTTGTGTGAAGAATTGCTGAAAAAATTTGGATACAATATCTTGTTATCTGAAAACTTAGCCCACTTGGCATTCTCTGAACAAAAGGAATGGTTAATTATGAGCTTTCAGATATTGCTATACCTGTAGCACGTAAAGCAGTGAATTTCAATAGCAATTTTAAACTAAAGCATGTATATTTATAAGCAACCCTTACGTTACATTTGTGAAGGGAATACTGAATAAAAGGTAGCTATACTACTGAGGTTGGATGATTTCTTAGCCATCAGCAGGGAAGCTGCAAAATAATTTTAACTGAACTGAGCACTCAAGGGTAAATTCAGCTTTCAGTTACCCAAGTGTAATGCCAGTGATTTGCATTCAAGAAACTGTGGGTAGAATTTGGCCTCAAGGAAGTAGCTTGTGTTAGTGCCATAACCTTTGTTTTACAGGCACTACAACATTTGGCCCAGAGGAGAAATACGCCTCTTGTAAACCAGGTAAGCAAATGGGCACAAACCTGCTCAAGACATCACCAGCATAAATCAGAAATAATTTCATTTCCATTTAAAAGGCAACTAACACTGTACGAAACAGAAATCTGTGCGTATTTGTTCTGATTCTGGTCTCACAGAGGGATTTTGGGTTGCACTCCTTGGATGAGTGACCCAGGTCTGTCTTCTTCATTCAAATCCATTTGTAATTTATCTATTAGATGCTGATGGTTGGAATCTAAAGAATTTATTGCTAGATTTCTTTAGAGATTAAATTCTCTAGCAATCTTCTTCACCCACACATGGCTACAGCAATACTGCTCCATGCTAATAACATCGGTATCTCTGCCTTGGTTAAAAATCTGAGAGTGGTGCCAGAACTAGTAACCTTCCTGATCTTTTCCCGCTCTCTTGATGAAAGATAAAAAAGTTGCATATATTTCCAGAATAGTATACCTGCATACATGTTTGCAAAGTATGCCTTCTAGGTGGAGGACTTTGGTCTTGGTGTAGCTCACACCATAGTGTGGTACCTTGTGTTCCCATCGGCACCAGCTCCCTCCACTTTAATTTCAACAAAAGTGAAAATGTTTTATACGCACCAAGTGTATGCGTAGGGTACTGTATAACATCCAGCTGTGGATTTCAATGAAGTTTCATATTTAAAAAGAACCTATCATCTTGCACACTAAACTGCTATAGTAAACCACAGAACAAACTTTTGCTTGATTAGAATAGGATTCCCATATGACTGTCAGCAGACTACCAGCAATGTCCTTGCTCAAAAATTATTTAAATGTGATGCTGTCAAATAGAAAAATCTTGGGGAGTAATCATAGCCTTAACTTTAGTGTACTAAAATATCAATGCCAAAAATATGTTTATGAATACATTTAATTCTATTTTAGTGCAAGATTGCTTACATTTCTGGTGGTATCTATGCTTTCACCATTATTATTCTGTTTTGCATTTTCATAGGTTCAGCAGGTCATTTGGAGACCAACTTATGACCACTGCATAACACTAAGGTAATAAAAGATTTAAAAGCAAGGCTGAAGAAGCTCAGTGTACTCTTTGCCCCCGCCTATAGCCAACTGGCAGCATAACTTGCTGGTCAGAGGACAGACAAGCCACATTAAATCTATCGTGTATTTTTATTGCTAGTTCTGGCCAGAAGGCACTGTATGAAGATGACATCCATTGCCTTATCTAAGTGAAGCTCCGTTAGGAATGAGTAACAGAAATATCCCTGTGGGCGCACTTCCCCTTCCTAGCATGCTGCCTAAACTTCCAACTCAAAATTTAGCTGGTATTGTTGTATTTATCACGTTAACTACAAGCGAAACACTTAGTTAATTATGCTAGCACTTCCTCCTTATTTCCTCTTGATAAATCACCTGTAAAAAGAAGTTAAAAAATCTTTCAATAATCATTCTCTAGTTTTTCTCTAATACTGCTAATCTGTGCAAGCATATGACTTAACTGTCACAAGGATTTTACGCAACCTTAAATGCTGCTGTGCATATTTGTCTTCTTTCCCAAGTCCTACCTGGATGTACAGGTAAAGCTTTAAGTACTAACATAAGGAATGAGTTGGTAATCCATTGTAGACACATGGAGGAGTGTAAATAGTCCAAAGAGGTGTTAAGATTCAAACCAGTTTGAAAACAGTGAAAATAGATCTACAAATATTACATTTTTTTGTTTTAGAAAACCTTTGGACAGCAAACAAATGGACATGCTATCTGAACAGAGCTGAGCAGCCATAATATAGAAAAAAGATATCAGAAACTAATTTTATTGGGATCTCTAGACTCACTACTGCATTAGAAAAAAAAAATAAATAAAAATCTTCAGTCCTTCTACCATCGTGCGAGAGAAATAACAATAGGGTATTTTCAAGTGAGTCTAAAAAATACCACAAACTGACTCTCTCACAAAAGCTTCAACACTTGTATCAATATGTTCATGAATGACTGAACTTAGGGTAAACAGAAATGAAGTCTGCATTTCAAATTCAAAAGCAAAACTCGTAAAGCAAATTTTGCATAAAATTTCAGCCTTAGAGGCTAAGTAGATGCATATTCTCCTGCTAAGTTTCTTTCCCAAGCCAAGGGCATATCTTGCTTTCGAACTTCGAGAACAAATAAAATGTTTTCATGAATTCAAATCATAATCATCCAGTCCCTGAGAACTGAGGAAGCATCAATTTGTCTTGTTTATAGTCTATTCTAAAGCCATAATATTCCCATTTGAAGGAGATACATCATCTGTGAAGAGACCATCTAGTCCCCGTCTAGTTCATCATTCAAGAACACAAGCGTCCTTCCATTTTCACTAAGTTGCACAGTTTCTCGCACATGCCAAGTTATGCATTTCTGTGAAAGAAAAATCTACCATCAAGAATCCTGGCCTACTGAAATGGTCATTTGTCCTCCACTAACAAGTTGGTTTTGTACTGGCAGAGGAACAAAACTTAGTAGGTTTCTTCCCGTCTGTAACTAATGCAATCCCATGTGTTTCACCACAAAGCCTGGAAAACTCAGTTTCAGCTGACGAGGGGGCACCAGCTTGCCAGGCTGGCTGGTTCAGTCACCACACAGCACTGATCCCTGGGCAGTCAAGTATAAATTTGGCTAAAGAGGTTTCTCCATGCACAAGGAGGCAAAAAATGTGCATCCACTTTTTCCAAAGCACAGTGAGCTAACCATTTACTGCTCAGCTCCTGCCTTGAGAACCCAGCCCTGGGGGGGCATCTCCAGCTCAGGGGCAACCTGGGCAGCTGCTGCCTATGATGGCAGTGCGGGGACACACTTCACCTTGGCAGCTTCCTTGCTCAGCAAGGCAGATTAGCCCGAGCTGAGCTCTGGGAGGCTGTAGGTGCTAGAGCTGGCTAATTGAAAACTAGTGGAAGCACCTTTGCCTTGTAGCCCACTCACTTGGGCACCTGCAGTGCAGAAGTTCTCGGAAGACGACTGTGTTTTTCAGGATGACTGTTATTTTTCTGTTCTGGTCATTGATACTTAAATGATAATTAAGCATGAGGCAAATCACTTCAAGACCAAAAAAGAAAGCTGTATATCACTTTTATTCAATACAATAAATACAATTAAAAGAAACTATTTCTGTCTCTCTTAGTTTCCCCTCATATATATCAGCTGTCATTCCTTGAGCTTTAAAGTGCTTGAATAATAAACCTGCACAGAATTGAATTACTTCAGTAGCAAGTTGATTAGTTCCCACATCCAATAAAATGTCTGTGGTATCTCATATATTTGGCATTTAATGTTGTAATTAATAAGTCTTGATCATGTGCCTCTTACAGCCACAGGTCAGTGACAACAGTGACATTCCCTTTCTCAGCAGGAAATTGAGCCTCCAAGACATTTTCATAAGACACTTTCAATTATGATAAATTGTCAGATTTGCTTCAGTCATTTTGAAAACTACTTCAAGTACATCTTCCCAGGTAAAAGCAGTACCAAGACATAAAGCAGCTTTTTTTTTTTTTCCCTTCCTTTGTGCAAATCACATTTTGGGGAGTATTTCAGATTTTTTAGGGTCATTATAGATTCCCAAGTGAAAGGCGTGCTTTGAAATGAGCAGATCTTAAGTACATATCTTTCCAACTTAATCTAGCATTTCCAATAGAGGGCCAGATACCAAATTGCTTTAAATCTGTGTAGGTCCATTGATTTCAATGGGTACGTGTTCAATTTATTCCACACAGGGATTTGTCCCTTTAATTTAAAACGCTTAAAAGGCAATGTTGCAAAAGCATTTATACTCCTTTGCTTTTTAATGATGTATGCAGGAAATTGTTTTTTTAAACCTTAGTTTATTGAACATCAGGATCTTATTTGCTCCATTTTTTCATAGACATTTTGACAGTATGCACGGCTGATGAAGAAACCACTAGTGGACACAAAAGTGTGGAACAGGTACAGGCATTTTTATAAGTTATCACCTAAAACATGTGAATACCTTTCTAGACAAAAGGTCGGGGAAAAAAGGAAAGCAAAAAGTAGCAATGTCATGAAACTAACGTGACTATAGCTACTTCTTTGGCACCCGCAGTAAAGGTACACTGGTTTTTCCTTTTTGTGAGATTACCAAGGTCATCTTGTTTACATAAATGTAGTTTTAAAATCATGCTTCTGCATATCAAAAACGTTAAATACTGAAGACTATTAACACTAATACTAAGGCTATTAATTTCTAATTGTCAGTAAGAGTGAAAGGTTGCAATAAAAAGGGGGAGAAAACTTTGCACCTAACCCCTCTGATGCAATATGCCGAGGGGAGAGGCAGAGGGAGAAGAGGAAATAAAACATCCTTAATGTTTTCTTCCCTTGCCTGGATCTTTGTTCAGTTACAGTCTCTGATCGAGAAAAATTTCCTCTGAGTTGAAAACAAATGGTTGACAACTCTCTAATTATCAACCTGGCTGCACATACTCAACATTTACAGTCCCACCTTGCTGTTCATGTATGTAATGCTGCCAAACCTGACATTCACACACCGTGGTTTAGACTCCAAGATATTATTCATTTTAAGAAGTAACATCGTTTGGGTCCTCTTCATTTCTGTCCTAGTTTTTCTTTTAGTCTTCAGGGAGTGACTTTATCAAGGTTTTCTTTCTTTACAACCACAAGACCTAGAAACTTATTTCAGTTAAAGCTGAAATTTTTTTACAGTCATGTGTCTGCAAGAGCTGGGATGCTAAGAGAGAAAGGAATATGAAATATCATGAGACCTGCTGTTACTGCAATAAACAGTAAGAACTTATAAGACAGTATAATACAACATAAAATTGTCATACTTTCTTCAAAAGGAAGAATTCCCCAAGCTTCAGGAAGCAGGTTATTAGTTGTCTAAGTTTTACACACTAAAACCTTATGATAGAGAGTTTAGTTCTTTGCCCAAAACCATAGAGTCAATAAAAAAAACCCCAATACTTGGAACTAAAGGTCTTCAGGTTTATCACCTGCTGACTGGGAGCGAAAATGCTGTCTCTAGCTCTCAGCCTCTTGCTTTAGACATAGAGTCAATATCCCTTGAGGAAATAATATCTGTTATTTATTTTAGGAGGCAACTATAGGTGCTAGAGATACTAAGCACTGAGCAATGGCAAGTGAGGAAATTCAAATCTTTATAGCAGAGACTAAGTTACTGCACCCCAGCACAGTTTTGAGGCACCTTCACATGCCTCTTCCTTCTTACGTCAACACCACGCAGCAGAGTACAGTGTGAAGACCTTTCAGTTAGCACCTGCTGACACCAGTAACCCCAAATGGCACGGGCCAAGACTGGACATACCAGCTCAGGTTCAACTGCAATCGATTATTGCCCCAGGCACTGTGCCTAAGTGAAAAACTACTCTGCTTCCAGAAGCGAGATGGGAGACAAAGTAATGCCCACCTCTTCTGACTTTAGAGATAGCTCGTGCAGAGCCAGTGCTGACAGTACAGGTACATCCTCAGTCTCACATCTCAGAGGACACTAACATTTAACACAGAAGCACATGCGTTGCAGCTGGGGTTCACGCATTTTTGAGCAGACAGCAAAAACCTATTTTAGAACAAAGAGCATCACCACAATTTCCTCAGGTTCTTAGTATGTATAAAACAGACACAAGTTCTTGCATCTTTTACTGGTCTCAGACCCTTCTCTATATTAAAAATACTAGACAGTGAAGGGTTTTTTTTTCGCTTGTTCTCTAGTGAAAAAATTTACTGGTTATGAATGTTTAAGATGACCTCCCACCTCCTCCAGTGTCCGCAGTATACTTATCGTTGCTTCTGAGAGGTAGTCATTGTACTTTATAAATGTGAACAGTAATTCATTTAGCAAATTAAAAAAAAAACAAAAAAAGTAAATAAGCTGCTGAAACACTTTAAAAAGAATGATATTTGTAGTATAAATTAGTCAGAAAGACTCAGAAAATTTGTAGGAGATTGAAACCAAATATCTCCTTGGAAACAACCAGTAAAGAACACCAACATCAAACAATTCCAAAGAAATTAAAACAACAACAAAAAATATTTAGAAGGACAATTGCTAAAATGATTAAAAAGGAAATGAGATAAATATCATAGACTGGATAAAATATAGAGAGAGCATAAAGAGATGAAAGGCAAATGAGTAAAAGAGAACAATAGCACGGAAAACATTCACTATAATAGCACAAAAACATGAAGAAGCAGCAGTGAAATCTCCTTTTCCACCCTGATTCTTGTAGGTAAACAACCTGACTGTGATGCTGAGATCCCACAGTTCTGATCTGCAGCAATTATGCCCAAAGGTGCAATTAAAGGAATTCCTATCCTTTCTCTTTATAACATGCTGCTTTCTAATCTGTATGATTCTTATTAAATTCATATGATAATCTGACTTGGTTTATATCTCCTGTTTCTAACACACAGAATCTGGTAAATTATTCTTCATGTCATAAACTACAGTAACTTAGACGGCCTCCATCTGCTAACTCTCTAAATATATTGGTTGTTTTTTTTAAAAAAAAAAGCCCACCCACAAATGAAATTATTTCTTGAAAACGAGGAAAGAAGAAACTATACACAGGCTTCTGTTCTATCTAAACCAGAGATCTGGCTGTTGCATCCAGACAAGCTCGTTAACTTAAAACTCATCAGGCTTAAAAGAAATGTGGAAAGGAGCTACTTAAAAACGTGAACAATCATAATCCTCGCAGGCTGTGCATGAGGACTGTCCTTTCTTATATGAAAAGCAGTTCCTGGTGTCATTCAGACACGTATACTTCTCACAACAAACTTTGTCTACGCAAAATCATTTCACGCCTGTTTCGCCCACACCAGAGATACCTTCATCACATCAATCTTTACTCACTGCTTTGTCATAAAACCTCTGACTCACCCCTATTCATCTCACTTGTCTGACTCACTGACTAGCAGGGCCTGGGAATTTTACTGTGACAAGCATATTCAGTGGAAATCAGTGTGTCTTGCCTAACCCAGATGCTTTATAGAGGAAAATCTCTATTATGTCAGTGTTTTATGTTTTCTTTTTTTGGGAGGGAAGGAAGTAAGATCTGCTCTGGAGGCCATTTGATCTGAAACAAAATAGGGTTGTCTTTTTAAACCAAACCGTGCCTCTTCATTTTGAGCTGGATCCACCACTACTCTCTTTTCCAGAGATGTCACAGCACCTCTTAGGAGCAGTAGTTTGCTCCTTCCAGAGCTCACCTTTTCCCCGTAGGCGCCTTTGTTGAACTACAGCTACATTTAAGCACCGCAGCATCCCCTCCAATTAAACTGTTAAACGTGCCATCTGAGTCACAAGTCTACACTGCCTGATGTAGGATGTAGGTTTTGAGCCCAAATCCAAGCCAAAGGAGACAAAGAGCTGAATTTCAGGTTTCATAAGGCTCTGGTCCCGCTCAGGCAGGCACATTGTAATGTCCAGCCTAAAAACTTTGGAAAGTTCAAGGTTTTTTATAATTTTCTGTTCTAAGAAATATATGTTTTTCCTCTCAGTCAAGGAAAAATGAAATGTTGAAATTACAGATCTTCAAACTCTTCCACACCACTTGGTTACCGTCCAACTTTCTTGTCTCTATGGCCATTCACAATGCTCCTTTAAGACACCCATCGTTTTCTGTCCCTTCTACCCTCCCAAAATCTACCCATTCACTTCTCTGCCCCACCTCCCCTCTCTCCCCAGCAGGGGTCCCTGGGGGTTGAAGCAGCCACGGGCAACTGTGGCTGCCCCTTAGCCTGAGTTAGAGCTCTAAGTCAAAAAGAGAGTTATAAATCTTGGTCCCAGCCTGCTGGGAGAGAAGGGAAAGCTGTTCCCCCCCACCCCAGACTTGGGAAGATGACTAGAATGAAGAAGCCAGAGTATGAGGCAACGTATTAGAGATACTCTCGTGGTGGGGAAGCAGATGTCCTATGGGCTAAACCTCAGCTGGTTGCAGCACGAAGAGAAACCGGCACAAAGAAGAGGCAGGAAGGATGAAGTAATTGCTGATCTTCACAAGCCCTATGTAAAATACCATTCATAATGGTGATGACAGTCACTTTCTGCACACAGGCACAAAGGCCTTTTTCTTCCATGGCACTCTGACAGTTTAGGCAGGAAGAGAGAGGTGGCTAGTGGAAGTAAATTGTCAGCGATCTGTCACCGAAGAGCAGATTGCTTTTCCCCTCCTGAATTTTCCCTCCTGAGTTAAGATTAGTCTCTATTGAAACCTAGGGTTCTCTTCATCACCGGCCAGCACCCACAGAGATGAAATTTCTTTATCAGATCTCTCTAAATAACTAGTTGAAGCTCAAATCATTCTGACCTTAGGAAGAGGAGGAACGGTTGTTGCCAAATACTGAAGAACAAAGCATGCTGTAAAATAAAGCTCCATAACGAAAAATCATTAAACCTAGTTTTCTACATGCAGGCTGCTGTAGTACAAATTAAACCCAATGCAATCACAAGGGAATTGAGGCCAATAAAATTATCGTAAATAAATTACTAGTCTTAAAACTACTTCGATTAGTCTATATTTAGCCACGTGTACAATAACAGAAATTAATCTGAGAAGAAAAGATTCAGTTACACATGAAATGCTGCAGAGTACCAGGAGTTTCTGAAAGCAAGGGAAAGTCTCCTTTGTTTTATTTGACTTTGTTTTGATAATCACTTTGCTGTTTACCCAGGTATAATGTCATCTTCTTCACAGAATACTAAGATCCATGTGGAAAACAGAAATGTCTGCTAATTATTTCCTTCTAAAAGCAAACAAGAGAATGAAATGTCTTGTATAATTGAATTTGAAAAATGCCAAGAAAGTTTGTTCTCTTTACAGCCAAAGTTAAAACAAATTATTTTGGTGAGGGCTGAAAGAGGGGGTGGGGGGAACCCAAGTTTCCATTTAATTTCCATGTGCACACACATTTTGTCTTTAGTTGTCAAAAGGCAGCCTTTCCATAACAGCCTACAACAAATAGATGAAAAAAAGGCAAAGCCTCTGTCACAGGGGCTCTGCCTTTGTTCTGTATTTGTGCAATGCCCAGAACACTGAAGCTCTGGCTTCTAAGCCAGATATAAATAAACATGGAAGGAAGTGAAAGAATAACATGAGAGAAATCAAATAGATGGGTAACTTCAAAGAAGAAATAAAATTGTATTTATGCTGTTTAACCCTTACTTGTCTAGCTCTTTATGCTGCCGTAGAAAAAAGCCATCTTATTACAAGTCAGCAATATTTGCAATAGCCTTCTTTACAGCACTTCAAAGATAACACCAATAGAACATTAAATACATATGTATTTATATTGCAATCACACTGTGTAACACAATAGCTCAGTTTTTTCCCCACAGATCATGGCCCACTTTTACACAGCGGAGCCCATGGGTTATACAGGTCAACGTATTGAACTTCTCTAAGTATTGACAAGGAATCTTGTCATTTGTTCTCTCCAGGGAGTGTGGCAGTCTTTGATATCAATTTATAGCCTCCAGAAACCCAAAATGTCTACTTGATCTCTAGGACAAGAATGAGAACAAGGTGCCAGCCCACCCGCAGGAGAGGTCTCTGCCGGTGGCTGAAGAGCAGCTGCTCACAAGCCCCGGCCCATCAGCCTCTACAGATACTCTGCCTCACTGACTGCGCCCTGCAAAGTTGAATCAGACCCTTGTAGCACGGCACAAGTAGGATACACTTTTCTACAAAAAGTGGCTGTTCTTATCCCTTTCAACACAGCAACAGCAACAAATGAAAAAAACCTGCTGCTGATTTTCTTGAACTGGAAGTCTCTAACGGCGGCAATAGCATTCTCTTGAAAACGAGCCACTACCCATGGAAACAAGACCTAACAAGCTTGCCTAGCTGGCTTCTTTGCAGAGGTGTTCGCATGGGGCAATTAGATACAATACTTAGGTACAGACCTGTGTAACCAACCAACCACAATGTGTTGTAATGAAGGAGGTAAAAAAAGTTACAATTACACTAACGTCATTTACATTCAACAGGGAATATTATGAACTGATATGTAAGACAGAACAGAAGAGCAAATACTATCCATCCAGAGCAGGGTTTGTGTTATACGGTACGATCAATGGATAGACATGTAAAAAATATTGTATTTGTTGGATTAGTACTTTTCAATTGGAGATAGCAGAAAGAACTAAAGGGATAGCCATGGTCACCTGTATATTTTGTATCGCCATGTCTTAAGCAGCAGTTTCAGATTTTGCTGTGCTTTAGCTACTTTGCAAAAAAGATAACATGAAAACGTAGGCAAAAGAATGAAAGATGCTTGCATTCAGAGGGGTGTATAGATGTTTTTTGTGAAGGTATGCCAGGAAAACTTTGTGAGGTAATTGTACCAATTTTGCTAAGAAAGAACAGATCTATGGAGTATAAATATTGCCATTTTACAACGCCATGTCCCCTGACCAAGAAATGCCTTCATGACAACATGGACGAGAGGTAGAAAAAAAGACACAGTAATATCTCTGATTTCAGCAGATGACTGGAAACCTACAGAAAGGAAAGGTTAAAATGTCACAGTGGCATTTTTTTCTGCAGAGGAACCTGGCAGAGGAACTTCTGCTGTTGGTACAATTGCTGATGTGATCTGGAAAAACTGACGTGAGGTTCCAATGGAGTTATTCCCAAATCATCCATGTGCAAAGAAAGCATCTGTGTTCTGTTTTCACCAGACCACAGTGCTAGTAAGCGAGGCGCCAAAGAAAGGAAAAGCTGTAGCATCATCATGTTGCATCGAAGACAACAAGGCTATTTCAGAAGACAGCAAGCCTGATATTAGTTCATATTATAATCAAAACAAATCAAGCATGGACAATTTGGATCACCTAACCAGGCTTTATACACGCAAGAGGAAAATTTGGTGGTAGCCAGTGGTAATATGATTCTGATGGGCTGTGCTGAATGCCTACATTCGTCATTTAGTATTCAGAGTTCCCAGGCTCAAATCCTGCAACTTCCTGTGATTGCTGATAGTTTCTGTAGAAGTAGTCAACAACTTAGCTAAATAAAGAGAGGGCAATTCAGAAGCTTTTCAAGCTAAAGCTCGTATTGGATTTCAAGTATTTGGGATGGAAATACCAACCTGCTTGCAGCTGTTGCACTTGTTAACAGCAGAGATCAACAAAGAATTATCACTGTCGCTTGTAAACACAGAGTAACAACAGAAAAGTGAAGATGTCCACCCGAGTGTCATATAAAAGAAAAAGTTTATGACATTTGTTGCAGAAATATAAAATAGCCTAAATAACCTGAATCATGAAACAGTTCAACATGCACAGTTACATACACACAGCCACAAAATCAGTTATTAAAAAAAAAAAAAAGATGCATATAAAATATAGGTCTCTGCATTGATCCCAGATTAGAGCAAAGAGAATAAGCCAATTATTTTGGCCCTATGGCTAAAGGGGAGTATGACAAATAGCAATAAAATAGTCTATGCAAGAAAAAGAAATAGAACTAAGGAAAGAAATTAAGATAGACACATATGAGATGAGAGAAGAAGGTGATAAATGAAAGAAAGGGCAAATCAAAAGCCTGCGCACAGAACTTTTAGCTTAGCAAATTTAATGAATGTCTTTGGGTTTTCTGTATTTACCAAGGAAACACTGCTGAACATTTGAGATGAAAAGACTGCTAATTTGAGCATGGGAAGTATATTATAGAACTAAATAGTCTGAAGGAAACAGTAGAGGAAGCCAACAAAAATTCACCAAAATGCACACGGGGTCCTGCTAGGAGCTGCTAAATGGAGCTGGAAGCTTGATCTAATGGCCACAGCACAAAGGCCTTAATCCACATTTATTGATGCAAGTCTTAAATTCTGAGTGGTGGAGGCTCAGGCTCTGTCTGGCTCTTTTGAAATTCTCAGTGCCAGGCTGTGGGCCTCTGATCAGTCAGAGAATGGCACTTTTCCCACTGAATCACTAAGCCAATGACCCGTCATCGTGTCAGGGGCAGGGAGGGGCTGGGACTGATGGAAGGCATGTGTATTTGGATTAAGAAACCCAGCAATTTCCCCTCAAAATAGATACATTGGCCCAAATGCTCTGGCTGAGTGCAAGTGCCGTTGCATTCTGCCTACCTCAATTTTCCCTGTGGTTTTAATTGAAAGCTATATTGCTTACTCCTGTCCTAAAATGTTGAGTAATTCTGCCCTGCCTTGCTGGACAGCTGCTGCGTTATGGCCCAGAGGTAAGTGATCCCTGTGTACCCCACACTGGCTATTTCACTTGGGTATAGAATGTCTTAATGCTTGTAAAGCACTTGGAGATCCTTAGATGAAAGGCGTAAGAGCACAAAATACCATCATCATTAGCTACAAGGGCCACTGCAGAGCAATGGAAAATATTCCTTTTCCCTGCCCATCTGGGGTTTTGCACACTGCCTAAGCAGTGCTCCTATCCCCTGCCAGCTCAGAGAGCAAGAGATCAAATCTGTGCCTCTGGCATAGCAGTGCAGAGTGCTAATTACAGAACTACCATAAAACATCTGCTGTAATGCATAACTATAATTCCTTGGCATGCACAAATACAGCACCTAGGTGCTCAGAGCATAGCTCTGTAAGCAAATCCTATGAACCAGAGTGTAGGCGGCCCTCAAGTGAGTCTTGTCCTAGATGAAGGGAGGCAGAAGAGCATAGAAAGGCACCATCCCCTCACGCGCTTCCTGCATGCAAAGGAGTCACAGCTGCAGGCTCTGCACTCAGAGAAACGCAGGAGCAAAGCCATTGAAGCTGCCACCTCTCTGCTCCCAGAACAAGGTCAACTACCTAAAAGGGGAGGAAGGCTGTACTCAAGAGCATACAGATAGGCACCCTCCTTTCACAGCCCAAGGTGACCCAGAATTAATTGCCCACGAGACACTGTGAAACCTTGCCCCACCATGGGTGGCCTCGGAAAGGTTATGCCTGAGCATTAGTCATCCCCAAGACAGCCTCTTCAGGACTTCCCATGGCTAGGCACAGCTTCCCAGCGCTTCCTCGCTGCCAGTGCAGAGCTGTGTATAAATAGGATGCCTTTGCTCCAAGGAAGCACTGGCATAGGCAAACAGGACATTAAGAATTAAAATAAAGCATCTATTGATCCAGATTTTGAGATAGCTGCTTCTCATTTATGCTTCGAGTCAGCAGTTACTGACTGCACGGACCAAGAGTACTCATACACTTAATATTATGCTTTGTTGTTTTTTAGGATTGGAGGGATGTAGCCACTGTCTTACCAACATGGCACTCTATCTTAAAGTATTTGGGATGGCCTGTCTGAAAACTCATCCAATATATCAGGCTTATAAATTGTATGATAAACTCCATCAGGATGGATTTTCAAGGAAAGTCATCGAATGTTCCCTCATTCCCAACTGATGTGCATGGACTTGAAAAAGTGGCACAGAAGGTGCCTGTGCTCTGCACCAGGGCACCAGGGTCACAGGGAGTAATTATTTGCTGGAAAATTTTTGTTAGTGCAAAGCTTCTTTACGCTGCAGCCCTGATATCTCAGAAAATATGTGCTTCAGTGCCTGCAGGAAACACGTCCTACCTATTACATCTCTCTTTTCATCAAAGAGGAAACACTTGTAGTAATCATTACTATCATTTTAAAATATTATCGCATTTTAAGCATCAACATAAAAGTAAGCCTATAACTGGGACTAAACACAGACCTTGCTTTGCAAGAAAAGTAAGGGACAAATGAAACCAATAATTCCACAATAACAATTTATGTGCTAATGTGACTAGCACTGAAGACAACCAGGCCAACATGAAAAAAAAAAAAAAAGAGGAAAAAAAAGCCATCGAATAGCTTTTCAGTGGTTCTGTGAGCAAGTCCAATGGAAATGCAAAAGTGCACTGAGCTGTCTTCCTAACATCTTTACAGTAAAACTGGAAATGTAGGCACTTCACTTACTCATGCACAATGGTACTAGAGGAAATGTATAAGAAAGACTTTTCAGCCTGAAATGGACAAATGGAGATGAAACACTGCTTTTGATGCAAGGCTAATCAGAGAAATTGGAGGCTTTTGTGTTGAGTTGCTTGGATTTGTTTTGTCTGCATAGAATCACCTTTGGAAATGTCAATATAAAAATAAGAAGCTTTCACAATACCAAAATTCAAGACTGGCACGTATGTTCTAATCTCTGTGCTGGCTGTATCATATTCATCTGAAAAATCTAACTACAAAAATTCTACCTACAAAATCTGAGGAGCATATCAGACATGTGAACATACTTGTAACTGCATTGCACCATCAGTGCATCTAGAGGAGAGGCGCTGTGGGGAAGACAGGAAAACTTCAGTAATAATTTGAAACTATATTTGCAACTTGATGAATAAACTAAAAATGAGCTTTTTCTAGTTTGCTACAGAATGTTCATGATCTTCATTCATGTCTCTGATAAATTTATTTTCACTTAAAAAATGTTATGTTCTCCTTGTCTTTGTATGAGGCAAAATAATATTCTTCAACAGGAGACCGTCATCAAAAAAGAAACAAACGTGGCTCTTCAACACATTTCTACCGTCCAAAACAATACTATCTAGAAGAAATTAGGCACCATCTTTGTAGAAAAAAAACCCTGTAACATTAATGAAAGGAAGTCAGTAAGGAGCGTAGACAGAAAATAGTAAAATATAAATGCATTTTTCTGCTTTCCCGGGCGAGAATTACTGGTGCTTCCTGAACACTTCTCAGTTTATTCTACTGACACACAGGTCCTTCCCTTTTGACTTTTAATATTAGATTTTGGGGGATTCAATTGACCACAGTGGTCCATTGCCTAAATCAGTCAGCCACCTAGCATGAAAGAAGTCAAGAGAAAAAAATATTTTAAAAGGTGTCGCTTCCATAAAAGCCAGAGATAAAGAGATTTATTGCTTCTGTCCTCACCACTGACCTGATTCTATTGAAGACTGAATATGATGGTACATGTGTGTACACGAGAAAAGCAAGCAAGAAAAAAGATCTTATCTTAGATAAGTATATGTAGAAAATGCATTTGGAAATTGTCAGTTGGGACTGTATAGATTCACAGCTGTCACTATATAACTTTTTTTTTTTTAAATTTATCAGGAAAATTCAGTAAATTCTTCCAAATGAAAGAATATACAGAAGAGAAATAAGAATACAATATAAGGTGGCTATGTTAGAATGAAAAAAAAAAAAAGGAAGTAATTGTTTAAAGTATCTCATAGGATCTCTGCTTGGTAATATGATGTCAAACCATTAAGGCCACAGACCATGCTTTGCTTGAGGTCTTTGGTATTCTTCCAGACACAAGAAATTTATCAAAGCCTGAAGAAACTGCATATGTAGCTTGACACTGAACCCTGTGAGCTACTGAGTATTAAGGGAGATCAGTACATTTCTTAAAGTTACTTTTGTGATTTTTTAAAAAAAAAAAATTTTTTTTAAAAAAAGCAACTAAAATGGTGGCTGTTTTAAATACAACTCTATCCAGCTGGGAGAAACCAATAAATAGAGAGTAATTTGGGACAGGATAAAATGGGAGGATTAACTTTTCTTAGAAAAGGAAGGATTGAGAAGAACAACAAAATAAAAATAGTGCATTTCATGAAGGAGGCTAATATATTCAGGGAACTGGTAGACCATAGCCTCATAGGGAAGAGATAAGCCTAAAGAAATTCTGGAGAGCTAACAATTCCTTAAAGAAATTATAACAAAGGCACAAAAGCAAACTAACCTACTGTAAAGGAGGGACAGAAAACTTAATCAGACCCCCGTTGGCTAAATCACAAGCTTTTCATTGACCTCATTTTAGAGGAAGCCACGCAAGATTATTAAGGATGGGAATAAAAGAATAGTGTTAGTATATAGGGGCAAAGTGAAACATAGCTTACTAAAAAAGAATGTAACAGATAACAAGAAATCGTCCTAGAATTACATAGCATAAGTAAGGCTTAAAAAAAAACCCAAACATTGACCTCCTTTTCAGAGACAGGGAATGCCCAAAAAGTTGAAGTACCTTCTTTGTTGTCAGTCTTCACTAGGAAAATGCTGAACAACTGACGTCAACAGCAAAAGGCTGGAGTAGGGAATAAACAGCTCAGAGAGACTCATGATTTGTTTTACGACTCCATGAGCCTGATAAACTTCATTTTGGGGAATTTAAAACATCTGAAAGTTCTTTCACATTAACGGCTGGTTTTGAGAATCTCTGTGAAATGGGTAAAATTCAAAAAAACTAGAAGAGATCAAATATAACATGTATTTCTGAGACAGAAAAGGGAAGTGGTAGAAATTAGATATCAGTTGCCTTAACCTAGTACCTAAAAAACTATCAGCACAATCAAACAACTTTTAAGAACTGGCAAGGAAACAAGGACATGAGTAATTGTGAAGAATGAGTTTTATCAAATCTATCCAGTACCTTTATGGTGGGATAACAGGTCTTCTGACCTTAACGCTTTTGTGAGAGGGAGACTAGTAAACATCATGCACTGACTCTGTGCTGCTTACGAGGAAGTCACAGGCAGCAATGAAGGGGAACATAGTCTAGATCAACAACACATATAACATTTCCTGGGCTGTCTTTATAATACTTATCAGACTCAAAAATCAAGAGATACATCAGGATTAGTCCAATGGGTAGTAGTTTTGATTCAATACTTTAATTAGTGGTTTGAACGATGGAACAGAACTGGTCTATTTGTTAAATATAAAGGTGACACCAACATAAGAGAGTCAGCAAGCACAATACAGGAGACCGTGATTTAAGTTATCTTGCATATTAGAGGGCCCCTTTTTTTTTTCTTTGGAAAATGGCATTCCACACAGCCAGCTACAATTAGCAAAAAAAAAATAATGGTTACACAAATACAGGCTGGAGAGCAACCTGCTAAAAATAGACAAATATGTGGTATTACAGTTGATCACAGAAAGAACATGAATCAACAGTGTCATTCTCTGGCAAAAAAAAAAAAAAANTCCAAGCAGGATTACAGACAAAAGCACAAAATGTACTGCTTCTGCGTTTCCTAGCTTTCATCCATTTTGCTGTAGTAATGGGTTCAGCTTTGGGTATTGCCCATCAAAAACATGCGGGTTGCTTGCAGAGATTCCTGAGGATCAGAAATCTAAGATGCATAACCTACAAGGAAAGGCTGAACAAATTGGAGTTGCTAACTGCAAAAGTCTTCAAGTATATTAAAGGCTTTTGCAGAGAGAGAGAAGTAATAATTTATCCTCCATGCCCATGAAGGAAGAACAAGAAATAATAAGTTGAAACTGCAGCCAGGGAAATCCACTTTCCATCACCAGAATTTTTTAAGAACAGGCGAGATAAGCATTTTTCAGGAAATGCAGACAAAGTTTGTCTTGTCATTTTCTGCAGTGTCTTCCCTCAGGGCATCCTGAAATCTCTTTAAACCCTATAATCTATGATTTGAAGTCAGTTCCCTGCCCATTGAAAATATTTACTAAGTCACTATATTTCCTTTTGCTACCCTGAGAGAATGTGGTGGAAATATTTTTGAAAAGGTTACACTTTTTGGTAACTACTCTAATTAGTATAATTGCCAGATATGAATAAGACAGCATTTGCTGGAAGCATGACTTGGGTCTATGGTCTGTTAGTGATGAGACTTCCCATTTTTACTGTGGCATTTTCTAGATGAGAAAAAACACACTTCATAAAAATGAAAAAAAAAACCCAAGAAAAAATGAAATCAGCATCTTTCAGATGTTGACCTCATTGACCTCAGAATGCTTTTTGCTCCTTACAAAGGCAAAAGCATTGGCTCTTTCAACCTCCTGTAACCAATTACCTATTCTCTGTTGCAGGAAATAGTTTATAATCAACAGAATTTATTATTTTTCTTAGCATTTGAATAAATTATTCTGTGCTCCATCTTATGGTAATCACCCCACAGTCCTGAATATTTCATGTAGTCACAGAAGCATTGTCTAAATAGGAGTATATATTCTCTTTCCTATCATTTAGGTTGAAGCAATACCTAACTGTTCACTTTTTGTGGGTTTTTTTTGTTTTGGTTTGGTTTTGTGTTTTGGGGTTTTTTTTTAAGTTATTGTCATGGTTTAACCCCAGCCAGCAACTAAATACCACCAGCCTCTTACATCCCTCCTCCCCACCCTGCCCTGCACAGGGGTGGGAGGAAAATTGAAAAAAAAATAAAACTCATGGTTTGAGACAAAGACAGTTTAAAAGGACAGCAAAGGAAGAGAGAGTAATAATAATAGAATATATAAAACAAGTGATGCACAATATAATTGCTCACCATCCACTGACCGATGTTACCCGCCCCGGCCAACTCCTCCCAGTTTATACACTGAGCATGACCTCATATGGTATGGAATGTCCCTTTGGCCATTTTGGGTCAGCTGTCCTGGCTATGCTCCTTCCCAGCTTCTTGCGTACCTCCTCGCTGGCAGAGCATGGGAAGCTGAAAAGTCCTTGACTTAGTATAAGCACTGCTTAGCAACAACTAAAACATCGGTGTATTATCAATATCATTCTCATACTAAATCCCAAACAAAGCACTATACCAGCTACTAGGAAGAAAATTAACTCTATCCCAGCTGAAACCAGGACAGTTATTCATATGGAGAAACTTAAGACAGGTCCACCCTGAGCACACCACTACTGGCTATCTAGAGATCTGGTAAGCAAAACAAAATCAAATTTACAAGGAATGGAGAAAAAGAACACACACCAAGCCAAATAGGTTACTATATCACTTGTCACATGTCCTTGTTTGAAATTTTGCATTCAAGGCTTCTAAATATTAATATTTGTTCTTATTACTAGCATATTGGTCTATATCATTTTCTTCCCCCTCCCCCGGAGGCTGTCTCAATACACACTGGTAAACATCTCAGGAGAGTTTATCCAAAATATTTCTCATGTGAAAGAAGAAAAACTAAAGAGTTCTAAGAAGAACAGAGTTAGCTCTCTGCACAAGAATGAGTGTCCTTCACACAAAAGCAAATGCTGTATACATATGCTTTTAAAGAATTCCCTAATTTAAATGTTCTAGACAAATTTCTTATATGCAATACTTTCTTAGAAGGTGAAGAGAATAGATAGTAATACCAGTGTGAAACTTCTTCCAATTCCCTCCTACCCCAAATGTTCTGTTTTAACAAGGACCTCTTTTACCGTGGTTTACCTATGAATACACATCATTCTTAAAAACGTATTGTATTTATGTATGTGCAAAGTTTATTTTAAAGGATATCATTCTAAAAATCTTCAAAAACACTTGAACAACAACAAAAAAAATCCATTTAATTGTAACAAAATATATTGTTCAACCCAAAAGAAGTGTACTATGATGAAACTGTCAGTTATTTAAAAGCTTTGGGTTAAAGCTGGAGCACATGCAAAAGTACTGAATAGAAAACTACATGCACTCTCCATATTCGCAGCTACAAATGTAGATTGCAAATTCAGCAAACCTACCAGCGTCAAACAGCTCTCAGGCAAGTATAGTAGCTGTCTTGAACCATATAAGATGACTCCAGGATGGTGGTAACTATTGGAAAACTTCTTACCCTGCCTTGCATTGAAATACAGGTATTTGGGGAAGAGGTCCTGAAAATGGTGCACTGCTACACCAAGAAGAGTTTTTGCTGGTAGTCTTTAACTGAGCAGCTCTTCAGCTGATCATTCCAGCCAGGGCAAAAGGACCATCAGGATCCAGAGACTGGGCCGCCTGCCCTTCAACTCCCACAGTGGTACTGCACTAAAGATATCTCTATCAGAAAACCAACTTGGCCTTTTTGATGTTACTGTCCCTCATTGCATTTTACAGCACATAAAGGTTGCTGGAATGCAAAGACATGAAAAATCAGCAGGACAGTAAAGGTGCTGACAACTGGACTGGGATGAGATAATGCGAAAATTTGTGAAACCAGTGAGATGTGGTGGAACAACACTGGCGAATGCTGACAGAAGAATATATTTGCTGAAAGGATATGCTTGCTGAAACAGTGAGTGACAGGATTGCCAAGGAGAATTAGATGGCTGGGTCACTGACCAAACAACAGGAAAGTTTCATGGCTATAAGATTACGCATGACTAATGCTGAGATGGGAATGGAATTTGCTCAAGAGGAACAGTGTTAAACTAGCAGGAAATTAGGGAAGACAGCAATGGCACACACCTGTTCAAGTTGCAGGCTCAGAAAAATATCAACCAACAATTTATTACTTGTTTATATAAAAGATGAAGCCAAATAATAACCCAGAGGTACTCAGATTAAAATCAATTTGCAGTGAGTCTGTAGTCTCAAGAAACTGTAGACAAGAAGAAAGAGATGAAGATTAATCTAGCTGCTTTAAGAACGTTAAAGTATTAAACAGAACAGGGAGATCAAGAGATACCAGACTGCAACTCAAATAGCCTACATTCATCTTTGGTATAAACCACTGTTAGTTCTGCCAATATCAGCATACACTGGCTATGGTGCTCCATTGACTCTTACTGTCCTATGAAGAGTCCATCAGTCAGGCTCTCTGTTGGAGGCTTGATGCGAGAAAGATGCAGAGGTTCTGGTTTAGCTGCAAAAATTAGGCATATTAGAGACAGCAATTATATAAAGAACCTGTACTTGCTTTGAGACAGAGGAAACAAGAGAAAAGCTTTGAGCTTTTTTTTGGTGCTAAAGGTTGTTTGCTTCATTAACCCCTCAATGGTGGAAATGGTCAGCGATAGCAAAAAAAAAGTAAGTTGAAACAGCTCAAGGAAAGATGACAAGAAATCAGAATTAAGATGAAATGTGACGGGGAAGATTTCGGCAAAAGGAAAAAACTAGGGAAGGAGAAGATGCAAATAGGAACTGACAGCAAGGAACTGCTTGGGATCGTAAATGAGCTCAGTGGAAAGCCGTGTGGCACTCGCTGGGCTGGAACCACTGAAATATGGGATTACGCCCCCAGAACTCATCACCGCAACATCCTCTCCCACCTACCTGAGCAGCTCTAGATTTATTATACTGTACAGCTCCCTGCCTTTCCTAGCCTGTCCTTGTAAAAGCATTGAAGTCAACGAGGAATGGAAAATTAACCAACCCTTCTCTCTTCTTGTCGTTTCATTTCTCATTAAATTAGTGAGAAAATGTAAATGTTATGTTCTCCTTCTCTGTCTCTTTCTTCACCAATTGTTGACATGTCAGGAGCTAACAGCAAGAAGATTTAATTCAGAGCTTTATGCTCTTTCTTCAGAAGCCAGTAGCCTTCACAGGTGCTAGCAGGGGTTATTCAAACTGCAGCACATTTACTTTCAACTAGTGTTGTGACCCACGTCCACAAAACACAAAAGAAGAACTTAAAATGAAAGGCAATAGGGTGCTTATGAAAGCATTTCTTTCCAGAGTTTAGTAGTATTCTATGCTAAGTTGATAAGAGGGCAAACCTTTCCTAGGACAATTTTGTAAAACTCTGACATGGAAACTCTGGAAACACAAATAGAAAATTCACAACGCTGCTGATGGAGTTTGCTGGAAATACAATACCGTAGAGAGGAAAAAGTCTAGGATGTTCCTGGAGTGTGTGGAAGATAAATTCCTGACACAGCTAGTGAGTAAGCCAACCAGGGAAGGTGCCCCACTGGACCTTTTTTTGGTGAGCAGAGAAGGACTTGTGGGTGACATGAAGGTTAGAGGCTGTCTTGGGCATAGTGATCATGAAAAGATAGAGTTTTCAATTCTTGGAGAAGTAAGGAGGGGGTTAGTAGAACTCCCACCTTGGATGTCCGGAGGGCAGACTTTGACCTGTTTAGGAGACAGGCAATCCTCAAGATTCCCTTTTCGGTGGGAACGTGATCTTTTAGAGTACGCGATGGTGTAAATAAGTAAAGTAGAAAATTACTGGCCTTGGTAGAAAAGTATATAAAGAGCACGCTTGCTTAATAAAGTGGATTTCATTTACCACATTCTGGAGTCCGTGCCTTAATCCTCACAGACTTTAGTAAAGCTTTTGCCACCTTTTCTCACAGCATTCTCCTGGGTACACTGCCTGCTCATGGCTTGGACAGGCAAACACTTTGTTGGGTAAAAACCTGCCTGGATGGCCAGTCCCAAAGAGTTGTGGTGAATGTAGTTAAATCCAGCTGTCAGCCAGTCACAAATGGCGTTCCCCAGGGCTCTGTATTGGGGCCAATTGTTTTTAATATCTTTATCAACGACCTGGACGAGGGGATCTAGTTTACCCTCAGTAAGTTTGCAGATGACACCAAGTTAGGGAGGAGTGTTGATCTGTCTGAGGGTAGGATGTCCCTATAGAGGGATCTGGACAGACTGGATCGTTGGGTCAAGGCCAATGGTGTATGAGATTCAACAAGACCAAGTGCCTGGTCCTGCACTTGGGTTACAACAACCCCGTGCAACACTACAGGCTTGGAGAAGTGTGGTTTGAAAGCCACCCCGTGGAAAATGACCTGAGGGTATTGTCAACAGCCACCTGAATATGAGCCAGCAGTGTGCCCAGGTGGCCAAGTTGGCCAATAGCATCCTGGCTTGTATCAGGAATAGTGTGGCCAGCAGGACTAGGGAAGTACTTCTGAACTCAGCACTGGTGAGGCCACACCTCAAGTATTGTGTCCAGTTTTGGTCCTCTCACTACAGGAGGGACATTGAGGTGCTGGAGTATGTTCAGAGAAGGGCAACAAACCTGGTGAGGGGTCTAGAAAACAAGCCTAATGAGGAGCAGCTGAGGGAACTGGGGTTGTTTGGAGAAAAGGAGGCTGAGGGGAGACCTTATTGCTCTCTACAATGACCTGAAAGGAGGTTGTAGAAAGGTGGGGGTCAACCTCTTCTCCCAAGTAGTAAGTGATACCACAAGAGGAAACAGCCTCTAGTTGTACCAGGTGAGGTTTAGGATGGATATTAGCAAAAATTTCTTCACAGAAAGGGTTATCAAGCATTGGAACAGGCTGCTCAGGGAAGTGCTTGAGTCATCATCCCTTGGGGTATTTAAAAGACATGTAGATGTGGCACTTAGGGACATGGTTTAATGGTGGACTTGGCAGTGCCAAGTTAACAGTTGGACTTGATGATCTTAAAGGTCTCTTCCAACCAAAACGATTCTATGATTCTAAGAAAAACCTTGGCAAACCCTCCTCTTTTTCAAGGTGGTGGGAAGAAGTGATGGAGTTCTGCTTATCAGCCTTCAGTGGCTTTCTTTGTTTCAGACATTTTTTTTTTGCTGAATGTGATTCTAAAAATACTGAAACTGCCCAAATAGAGAAAGCAGTGTTTTTTCAGGTCCAGATATCGAACAGAAAAGATGCACGGAAGAGGCATTTTGTGGAAGATGAAGACTAAGCTCATCTTTCCTTCTTCTTGTTTCTTTGTTTTTCATCAGGTCTTTCCTCACAGAAATAAAAAGCATGGAGAGCACCTGTGTGGTTCTTCTGTTTTAATATATTATCTGACCAGGAAAAATAAATGGTATGAGACATGAGGTTTCATTCAGCTAATTACTTCAATTTTCACCATGGTAGGACCACACATTAGGCATGCAATTTCAGACCAAGAACTCTCACATCTATTTATTGTTTCAAGGAATCTAGGATTTATTCAGTGTCATTACTCTCAGCCTCAGGACTGAGGTTTGTATGATTCCCTGACTCTTCCTCCTCCTTCCCCCAAGATGTTTTAAAACACAGGTAGAAACCTCATTCTTCTCAAAGCAAAACTTAACTCTTAAAAAAAATCCGCCAGATTTGATTTATTGGAGTGCAGTCCGAGACAACCACAGGGCACAGATTTCTACAGCAACCTGGCTTTTAGCAGATACAGCACTTGGCTCTGCTGTTGTCTCTCTTTCTCTGTGCAGAATACTTGAAGTAGTAGCGTACAGGCTGTGGCAAATTACGCTTTTTGTTTCCGGCCTTTTCAGTGTGAAGCAACCCCACTCAGAACTCAGCAGGAGCCTCAGTGCCCAAGCATAGCAAATCCAAAACCACTACCTCTGTAGGGGCAGAGGGTCCCAGCCCCACCAGGGCAAGGCATGTTTGCCTTATGCTGGGGCTCATGGGCCCAGGTGAGACATCTGGCCTCCTACCTTCAGGTCCCAACTCATCACTCTCTGAGAGTCAAACACTGCCAAGGAAGCCCTGTTTTTCATTAGAATTCAGCATCCACCTGCCCAGAGCAGGGCTGTGGTTCTTGGCTCTATTGGGATGCTTGAAAAATGCCACCTGGAAGAGGCTAAATCCTCCTGATCCAGCTCTCTAGGAGGGAAATTCCCAAGATGATGGAGCTGGGAACATCTGGGTGCCACTGTTCTGGGCTGGACATCCCCCCATAGGCACAGTTCCTGCCCTTGCCTAGAAACCACATGGTCTTTTTCTCTCTTCTGTATTTCCCTCTAAATGTATAAAACCTCTATTCCCTCTGGTTCCTCCCCAGAGCTATGGAAGGTCTGCTCCTGTGCTGAAGCACACAGAGTGACATTCTGGTACCATGAAAGTCAACAGCAAAACTCTCAGTGGCTAATTAGAGTTGGCATTTAGTTTAACTTTACTTTTAGTAGAGAGTAACTCTGCTTTTTCAGGGGCGGGGACAGCAGGAAACACAAAATCCCACATTACTGATACCTACACTATCCACACATTGTGCAGTTTGGCAACAAGGAATACTTAACTCCTATTTTCTTTCTGTTTGCATTCCCTTCATATTTATTAAATCTTTTGGGATTTGGTTGTTTTTGGGGTTTTTTTTTTCAGATTGCAAAATCTCTTTTAAGTAATCATAAAAGCTCTTGAAGAGTGAGGCCCTTTATCTTTCCCTGGAATTAATATAGCACAGGTTTCTTTCCTGTGCAGCTGGAGGCATCCACTTATAAGTGAAAGAGTGGCTCATTCTCCTCAGCCAGCCCGTTGTCAGCCAAGAATCTAACAAAGGGAAATAATTTTTGTGTTTATTTGAAATCTTATTCCCCACGTTGCATCACATATTCACATTGCTGTACAGGAACAATAGAAGACAAACCCTGCCCCAGGGAAGTCAAAAATAATGCTTTCACAGTTCTTCTCCCCCTCCCCAAGAATTGCACACCAGTTATTATAGAAAAATATATTAAGAGCTAAACATTACAGGGGGGAGTCTGGTTGAGGAACAATGCTCTTTCGTCTGCCCACACACCCTTTTCTGCTTCAGGGGCAAGAATACCTACTTCCCACCTCCTGCCGGCTGTGAAGAGAAAAGAAGGGATATAGGAGGGAAAAGGAGTCTGTGGGGTGAACTGAGCCACTCTTTCCTCCCCCGTGAGCTACGGAGGGGCTGCTACACTCAAGAACTGGGAGTTGCAGAGAAAGCCCTTTGCTTGCAGGTCTCTGCTCCCTCTCTGCTCACCCTCTCCCTCCGCCTTCGAGTGCTCATGCACCCAGTGTGGGAGGTGGTGCCTGTGACCCACATCAGGTCATCATCCGCACGAGAACAGGGGCAGCAAATCTGCAAGGAGCACGGGGGAAACCCTGAGGGAAAGAAAAGGTGAAGAAGAGACTGAGGGCAGCAGAAGAACAGTAAGTGGAAAGAGTATTGAGACTTTCAAGATAAAGAGAGCAAGATGGACTGAGTGAGAATAAGGGGAAAAGCATGGATGAGAATAAGGCTCTTGAAGTCAAAGAGAGAGAATTGGAAAAAGAAAATGAGAGAAGGCACACTAAAAGATCATGAAAATGTTTCAGAAAGTTGAAGGCTGTCCTCACCCCCTTTCCCCCCCCCCCATTTATTTTTTTTGTTTGAGAAGTTATTACAGGAGGAAAAAGACAACATTTGGGATACTGAGTAGGAACAAACTAAGGGCTATGACATAAAAAAGAAAAATAAGTAGGAAAGGCCAAAACACGGCTTTGCTAAGGAAGAGAGTGAAAAATAAACCTGTGGAGTGCACCAGTGGTCCAGGGCTCTTTTTACCTACTGACTGTGTATGATATATCCCACTTACTATCTAGAAGCATTTTAGCCAAAATCACTCCACTGATATAAAGTGGTTTGTGCGATAGTAGATGTTATCTGCACTAAGGTCCAACAACACTTTAACACTAGCTAGCCAGCTGCAATCATGCAATGGATAGGAATTTACATGGTTGAAGCAGTGACTTGAAAATGTTGAAAGTACTATGATGGACATCTTTATACGCCTTTTCTTACAGGATAAGCACTTGCATAAAGTTGCAGAAGGGTATTTTCTTTCTAACTGGGAAAAAAAAAGAAAACAACAAACAAAATCAGTAGGAAAAAATAATCTGTGGTGCATTCTCAGCTCTGCTTATTTTTGGAATAAAGAAGTAATAAAACAATAAATAATTTCTGGTCTTAGGAACAGCTTTTAGTCAGGCTCAATTCTGTCTCACGTTGTACAGTCACACAAGGGAAATCATCCTCAAGCTACCTGGCTTATCAGCATGTTTAAGAAGAGAAAAGACTGCTTGCTGACTGTCTCCTTTGCTTCCCCTCTCCAACTCACTGATGAAAGCAGCTGAGCGAACAGGTGTTGGAAAAAAGTTCGCAATCTACTACAATAGTGTAGCAGTAAATTCTTCCGCCCCTCCAAAGAGGAAGGATGAGCAATGATTCAAAGAACAGTCTAGATCACAGTGGTTCCTGGACCTTCTTAGTCATACAGTAGTTCAAGCTACCCTTAAAATGTCGCTCTTGTTTGCTGAACATTTAGATCAATTCCATTGATACTTTCTTGAACTGAAATAGATAGGTATGTTCTTTGATTTCTTGCATCAGGCTACTCTTTAATATAAAGAAACTATATATCTCAACAAGCAATGAGTTTGAGGTCGTTACTGAGATGCCAGAAGTACTAAAGAGATTATCAAGTGGGCATGTAACTTTGCTTTATTTTGACAGTCGTAAGCAATTTTATGTTTATTTGCACAAAAAGCAAAAGCAAAGGTGAAATGCAGTAATAAGTCTCAGCTCTCTGCTAAAAGGAATATTCACTCTTTTTCACTTATTTGTTCAATCCATGTCTAAGACTTCTGTCTCAATTTTTTTTTTTTTTTTTCTGGGTGAAATTTATTATCAGCTGTGTTAACAGAACAATCATTGTTACATGTTACCTCATCATATTAGGTTTTAAAAATATATTTATGGAGCTTTGGTAAGTAAACAGATTTTTT
>VUYV01000122.1:600635-710654 GCA_008711295.1 Anarhynchus alexandrinus
AATTTTTTTTTTTTTTTTTCTGGGTGAAATTTATTATCAGCTGTGTTAACAGAACATTCATTGTTACATGTTACCTCATCATATTAGGTTTTAAAAATATATTTATGGAGCTTTGGTAAGTAAACAGATTTTTTAAAAAAAAAAAAAATAAGAGAGAAAGCCTGCAAATCAACAATCAACTGAATCAACTGCAATTAGAAATATTAACTAGAACCAAAGTAATGAGTCTTCACAGCCAGTTAAAGTATGCCCTAATGACTTTTTCACAGTATGCAGTGCAATAGCTTGCTAATGCTGCATGATACTTTTAAATATGAAAATGTAGATTGAGATAACAGACAAAAGTGTTAGACGACATTTGTCCTTGGATTAAAAGTTCCTTATTCGCTTGCAATGACATGAGAAATGATAATGGCTCCTGAAAAACTGATATTGTTTGTCATGTCACAGGTCCATTGAGATTTTCCTCTTTTCTGTGACTTTTAATACAAAGGGAGACATAAAATTCCATTAAATCAAATTTTAGAGGCTTAGCTTAAGCCTTAAAATCAAAATAGTTGACATAATTCTTGATAAGTCTTTAGATGTGGGCAGAGCAACGCATAATAAGCAACAGGTTTGGATCTTGCGTTCAGCTTATAAATTACTTCAAGGTACAGTCCCATATAGAGTACATTAACATTTAACCTTCAAGTAATAAAGGCATGAAGGCTTATTATTCAAAATCAACTTGGAGAGCAAACATTGCAGTTGTCATCTTGCAAGGCAAAAGTGGAAAAAATGGTACATTTAGCATGCAGGATCTCCCATTCTTAATCAGTCAAAATATATACTTAAATTTCCATTCACCTTTCCATGCTGGGAAAGAGCACTCCGATCGCATTAATGCTGACAGAAAAGACAAAAGACTAGTAGCGTCTCACCTGGAAGACCTACACGCTGCAAAAGTCCTAGAGTTTGGTATTTTCTTTTGGGTAGAAATATGACAATTCCAAAGGAAATGTTAGGCTACTGAATTTGAAGCCAGGAGTACTGAATTCATCTAAACAAAAAAGTTTATTGATATACCTGGAAGAGCCTGTGAACATCAGATTATCCAGTAACACAGAGAAATGTGAGACCGGAGGTTATTATACCAAATTTGGATCATTGCAAACACTGTCTTAATGGCAAGCCATTCTGGCTTTCTGTCTTTTGCACCTTTTTTTTTTTTACTCACTCTTTATTTTTCTAAACACCCACAAGATTTAGGGCGGACGTGGAAATGAAGGCCAATGTGATTTGGCTCAATCTGGTTGCAAGCCTCATAAATTGCCCAAAGCACTACCACAGTCCTCACAGATTAACTTTTGGGTACTTAACAATCTTTATCTAAAACCTCATCTGGATACTATTCAATTCATTCTACTAGCCTGACTACAACAGCAGCTTGGATGTTCTCATTCCGTGTCTGCTTCCGAATGTTCCTACAGCATATACATCTCTAGCAAGTGAGATATATTCTGCTGTAACACCTTGAGAGGGGATCTTGGGAGAGAGGGTGAAGAGTGAACCTTGCTTACAGCTGCTTTTGCGGTCTCCCAGGAAGATAAGAATACAAAGTAAGAGCTATCAGAAAAGCATTATTCCAGCTCAGCTAACGCAAGATCTGCACTAGCACTTACACACACACAAACAGTGTTAAAAAAAAAAAAAGTCATCCACAAGTCTAAAGAAATTGGCAAAACATTTTTGTTTTGTCCTATAACTGCAAAGTTGACAAAACATGTCATTCTCCACCAGGTCCTTCCATGCATTTATAGGGGCAGGGAAACTCAAGTAATTCAAAAGATGCCATCTTTGTCCAGGCAGAATCTTCTCAGTGATCTTCTACACACAAGAAAAGAGATGTGACAGAGGGCAGCAGTTTGCCACCTTATCAGCACTGAGGCCTGGACCTCGTAATGGTTTTTTAAGATCTATTGGTGTACAGTACTCTGTGAGGAAAGACACCATTTCCCAATTTCCATGGAAGCAGCTACTTGGGTCCCTCTCTCAGCAATTCTGTCTTCAGAATAACAAGCAAAACCCAACCGCGTAGCCAAGCTAATGATAGCAAGGATTTGTCCATCAACCTCTAGGAACAGATGTTAGGATAAAAGCATAAAAACATTTTTGCTTTTCACACAGCCGTGGCATATAATCTTTAAAAACAATCTAGATGTCACAGTTGGCTGGAGTCAACATGAGACCCCCATCACGGGCACTTTCCTTGGAGTCAGTGAGACAGTGGATGTGCTGAAAGACCAACCATGTTTCTAACTGTTTATAATGAAAAAAATAAGATGAACTAACTATAAAGAAAAAATGGAACAACATCTTTTGTAATTTCAACATCAAAATCAAATTATTTAACTTTTAACACTGTAAATATTAAAAATCAAAATACCCTCTCTCAAGGGGGGGGGGGGAGCAGAAAACACATAACAACAGTAGCAAGGTTATTTGCACTGTTTTCTGCAAAACTTGTAATACAGTCTGGCACAGGATTCCACAAGCAAAATCCCACCTGGTTTGGCCATACCAGACACGGTCTGAACTTTGTGTAAAACAAGGATACACACACAAATCTGAAAAGACTCTGCACAATTAGAAAAACTGTTCAAGAAAAGTCAATCTGGAAGACAAGCATAGCTAAAACAATATATACTGCAGGAAAAAATGGCAACATTATACTTGGTAATAATCGTACCTGGATGAAAACCCTAGAAACAGGAGTTTCTCAACCCATAATTCCACAAAAATAAACTTGTCAAAATATGTTTTTCCATGCTATATATTACACACTATACAGAAAAAAACCCAAACCCAACTCCAAATAACCACAACAAGGTGGAAAAATGTCCTCTGTAGTTTGAAATTCATTCTTGATTAAACAGACATTTTGTAGATTCGCTACTCTTGTAATTCCAATTCAGGTAGTCCCAGTTTGTGTATAAACATCTGTGCAATTAAGCATATTATTAAGATTACAAAAGCTATATTTTTAAGTTTAAAAGATGTAAAATTAAGTCATACAGCCTGGAAAAAAAATGAAAAAAAAACCAAAACAACCAATCAAACAAACAAAACCCACCCAACAAAAAAAAAAAAAAAAAAAAACCACCAACCAAACAAACAAAACCCAACCAACAAAAAAAAAACCACACAAAAAAAAACCCAAACCAACCAACCAAAAAAACCAACCAGAAAACCAAAAAATACTCAAACTTATGCTGAATGCTTATTTTTGTTATTGCCTAAGTTGCGTAAGAATTATACCACAGTTATATTCATTTTTGCCTCTTAAAAATAATGTTGCACTAGCTATATGAGATTTTCTAAAACAGAATGAAGAAATAAGGGGGAAAAAAACCCAACAAGGTTACGAGCACCTATTTATCAGCCTAACCTGAGATTAATATTACTTTCATTTGGTCTCCTTTCCTTGTTGAGAGTTGTTGGGAGCAGCCCTAGTTTGTGCCCAAATGTCAATGACCCCTAACAGATGTTTTAGTAACTGAGAACAGCAAGAGCACATTAACAAAGCAACCCAGTCATCTTCCCTGCTGGGGATGCTGATGAATGCTGATATAAAACTACTCTAGTCCCACTTCACCTGAGCAGCACAGAACAACAACTATACTCTATGGACTGATCTCACACTTCCACTTCCTGAGCTCCTAATGCCATTGCTACATATTTCTATGTTTTTGAAAGAGCAGAGATCTAACACCAGCTAAAAAAAAAAAAAAAAAAAAAACACAAAGAAAAGGGGGGGGGGAGGAGGAGGCGCAACAGGAACAGTGGGGAAGGAAAATTAAAGTATTACTCATTCAGACCCATGAAGGTCAGGAGGAGACTTGAAGAGAAAAAGCTTGCTGAAGTTGGGGTTTGATTGCCGTGGGTTTTGAAGTCATGTGTGTTTCATACAAGGCATAAAAGTTCCCTGCCTAATCATTAAAATAGACACAAGTAATAGGACAGAATTTCTTTGCTCAAATATTACCAGTCTTTGAACAGTTCTTGCCAGGAAGGATCTCCATAGGCTTGCTTTCAGAGTCAGTTTGCAAGGACCCTTCTGCTGTCCTCAGATCTTTGCTGACTTCTCGACAATATTCAGGCTGCTGCACTGACTTCTGCATTGCACCCCCAGGCTAGCTCTGCTGCCAGTATTTGCAACAGGATTTGGCCTTCTGTGGCAACAGGACCCTCTCTGAAGAGTGAGGAACTGCTGGGGACTGGCAGGATGCCCCTGGAAAAGTGGAGCAGGCACACCCTGGCTGAATTGGAAAACCCCGAGGGAGTCCAGAGGTGAAAAGCAAGCACTGGGGAGGTGGAAGCAGGGAGAGACTATGAAAGAGAGATCACCCATTTTCAAGGTTGGATTCAGGGTGGGAAAAGCTTGGCTGGAGCTGAAACAGCTGATAGTTGAGCAGGGCAACAAAGAGGGAGTCTACAGATCCCTCCATAGCAAAATCAAGATGTAGGAAAATGCGAGCTTGCTGCTGAATGGGGAGTTGGCCCAGATAAGAAAAACAAGGCCAGAGTACTTAATGGCTTCTTTGCATCAGTCTTTAATAAGGACACCTGCTCTGAGTCTCAGCTGGGATAAACCGGAACTACCAGACAGAGCAGAATCAAATTATGGGATGTTTGAGTAAGCCAAGTGTATACCTGTCCATGGAACAGGACAAAGCATACCAAAGCATGCTGGCCAATATCACCATGAGGCCACTCTCTGTCATCTTCAAAAGGCTGTGCTGACTTGCATGGTCCCCAATGACTAGAAAGAGGCAAATGTTACTGCCATCTTAAAAAATAATAAGAAAAAAGAAAAACAAAAAAAAAAACAGACAGCAGAACAGCAGGACTAGGATCCAGGGAACTACGAGCACCTAAGGCACCCTTAAGTCCCTGAGAAAATTTGGCAAGTCCTCATGAAAGACACTTCTATTCATGTGAAGGACACGGAGGTGATTTGGAACAGTCAGCACAGATTTACAAAATTGCACTTGTGCAGTATGATTACCTACTATGATGAAACAAATGGCTCTGTGAGCCAGGGTACAGCAGAGAATGTCATTTACTTTCAGTTTCTACAGAGTGTCACCAGTGTCACCTGACAGATAAGTTACAGTGACTGGGACAGAATGGGTGGTCTGTAAAGATGGCTAGACGGGCTGGACTTTTAGGGTCAACAGTTTGAAGCCTAATTGCCTGTTGTGATATTTTTATTTTTTTTTTAATGACTAGCACGTGAATCTGATAGCTTTAAATATCATCACCTGTGAGCTGGAAGACAGGAGGAACTGACACCTCAGGCAGTTTGTGGATGGCACCAGGAGGTACCAGGAGAGGCCAACACACCAAAGGGCAGGGTTGCCACCACGACAAGATGGGAGAAAAGGCCAACAGGAAAACTCAGGAGGTTCAACAAGGACAACAGGAAACTTCCGCACCTGGGACAGAACAACCCCAGGCAACAGTACAGGCTGGGGACTGACAGACTAGAAAGGGGCTTTTCAGTGGAGGCGACTTACATTATTTACAGCGTAGCAAGTGCCTCTTCCATCTACTATCAATAAAGCAGGCCTACTTCATACAGCAGCTTCAACTTTTCATTCAATTTCCCAGCCTAAAAATAAGTTGCAGTAATCTGATAAGGTGTCAGAAGGAAAATGAATATCAGAAAGAAAATCTGTCATAATATAGAACAGAAGCAACTAGAGCAATATATTTCCTAGGTTTTCTTCATCTCAACTTCTTAGGCTGGTCATCTGAACTAGTCAGAATGGGGGACAAAAAAACCCACCACCAACAAAAAAAATCTGATGACCCATGACAACTAGAGAGAGAGTGAACAACATGTGAATGAAAAATTTCTCAGGTGCCAAATGGTAGACATGCCGGATACTTATTTGAAAATAGGATCTTATCCTACTTTATTCTGTTGACAGTATAACTTTTATAACTTATCATTTCTATTAGACAGTGTTATACCTGTCTTTTACTTTTCATTTGAGAATGTTTAATCAACTTTGACATTTAGAGAAAACAGACTGGGCTGACCAGTTTGTAGTTCATAAGCTTTACTAGGTTTCAGTAGAAATATTATACAAATTTATACCTATATTGCACTGACTTTTGCATGCTAGACAGATTGAGTTCATGCTCTAAGTTTTCCAAAAAGCAGAACTAGCATCAAAGTAAAAAATGCCCAGGTTCCTGTTCGCTTTGTGGTAGGTTTGCATTTTCAAACATAGTGCATAATCATAAGTGAAAAAATGGATAGAGTCAGCCAGAATTATTTTGGTAAAACACCAAATTATACAGAGAATTTCCACTATAAGGAGGGGGGAAAAAAAGGGAAGTAAGGAAAAAAGTTACAGGCTTTCCTTGTTTTGGAAAAGAGTACAATATACGACTTCTTAGAATTCAGCTTTATAAGATTTTAAGGTATCTGTGCTTGTCTTAATCTGTTCTGTTTTCATGTTAAGATGCATTTCATAAAGAGACTTGACTTGGCAGCGCTGGGAAACCACAAACAAACCAAATGGCTAAAAGGCAAAGCATAGGTTTTCAGTTCTTGCAATTAAAAATAATTCTTAAGTGTTCCCCACTAGAAGTACCTGTGTTTTGCAATTGCTTACAAGCCTAGTGATTTGAATCTTGGACACTATCTACATTTGAACTAGTTCATCTGACCAGATAAACCAGCACAGTTCAAATAAAGCAATAGAGCCAAATGAGTTTACAGCCATGGGGATGTTTTCTCATGCTGCAACAATCAGAAAAAGACAGGTTTTTTCCTAATTATCTTTGGAGGCTTGACTATGCCACCCTTACGAGTGCTTTTCAGAATTGTTTGGTAATGCCATTTACTCAAGCAAAGACCACATAGCATTGAAGCCTGATGGTCATGCAGAGGTTTTGGCCAGCGGGGATGGCAGCAGAGATCTCTCCTGCCCTCCCTGACAGTGGCTGGCTGGACAGGGAGCGAGGTTTGCCCACCAGCTTTGCAGGTACCAGTGGAGGAGAGCAGAGAGGAGAGGGCTCCCAGCTTCTGTCAGGCCATAACAGGCCATGGCCAGCCATCCCCTGCCTTCCCTCCGGCTCCTCTCTGTGGGCAGTGGCCGTGTGGCATTTCACTCTCTGCGTGGCATGGTGGGGGCAGACTGTGGCATGGTGGTGCAGCTACAGGAGGCAGAGTTGGGAGAGAGGGGAAGAGCAAGCTCCTTTTTCCCAGCGCAGCCTCTGCAGTCACCCAAGCCTGAAACAATCCCCCAAGATCCTGGCATTGACATTTCCAGCTCCCCTCCCACACAGAGAGGCTGCTCTCTCCCTGCCAACACCCAGGGACCACCAAAAAACACACTGGAGTCCTCTGCTTCAAGGCCTGAGCCTCCACACACTAACTGCCCAGCCTGGCTCAGCAAGGGCAGCGGTCAACCAGGAGCAATCAGCCCAGGTGCTGCCTCCTGCAGCTTCAGCTCTCAGGGCTCAAGTGGCAGCCGTGTGACCACAGGCTGATCATTTTCTGAAGCAATACCCACGGAATTTGTGTATTTCCCCTGAGTAAACACAGCAGGATTTTTCCCCCCTTATGACAGGGCTCTGTAGCTTCTCAGTGAACTGCTTGTATTTAACTTACCCATAGGAAAATCCTGTGGTTTTCCTTTTAAGAATGACATAGATCATCTGAAACTTTTAAATGCAAACACACACCCACATATGAATCACTCTAAAGCAGATGCAGGTCTCACAAACCTTCAGAACGAGTCCTAAAGTCAAAAGTTATACGCAGGTGAAGACAGGCTTTTCTAGCACAAAACCATCCATCCTGTTGATGGGCAGCACTACCGGCTCTCCTCAGAAGTCCCATTCCTTACAGTCTACTTATATTTCAATTCATATGTATTGGGCCAAGTCACATTATTTTAAGCTTCAATTACTCATGTCAATTCTTACTCATGTAGTCGAACAGTCCTTTTAACAAAAGGAAGGCTTGCAGTCCAGGACACACGCTGAATATTTAACAATCAGAATGAACCCAAGCAAAAGCAAGAAAACAGTTGAGGAAGCACCGCAATCTCCCCACTGTGTGTTCAGAACAGGAGTTAATAGAAAAGCAGTTAGAAATGCTCCCTGAGCATCATAGTTATGAGTGAGTGCATAAGGCAGCAGAATACCAATGCCACGGGGTGGCTGCTGCTGCGGAAGCTCCACCTGTGACACACGCTGCTCAGATCACGGCAGGTCAAGTTTTCACTAGGTGACCATGTCTTTGGTCGGCGTACCTCCTAGTCCTCAGAGACTCAACTTCTAAGACCCAGTTCTACACAGCCCAAGTCATGTTTACTGTATGACATCTTAGCCACTCTTGCCTCAGCCTGTTTATCTCTGTTTTCCTTTCTTGCCTAAGGAGTCAGACTGAATGCATTCTCAGTAATGGGACTTTTGAGAGCTTGCTTTCAAACAACTAATAAAATTCAAAACAAGCCTTCCTGATTTCTTTCTTTGGTACAGTATTCCCACCCCAACTCCTGCCAAAGCTCCCCTCCCAAGGCAGGCAAAAGTTTCTTCCAAACTATCTTCCTCCCATGTATTAATAAGGCGTTGCTCCCAGGTCTGTACTTGCAGCAGGCTTTCTTTTCGCTGACCGCAAGGTAATTGTATACAGATTTCCAGCCAGGCACTGTTGCTCGCTTAACTTTTGTTTTCTCCACTTAGGGAGTTCCAATTCACAGAGGTTATGCCGTGCCTACCACATTATAATACACGCAGTACGCTACAATTATTCTGCTAAAACTTCAGCAACATTAGCATATATAATTAGCAAACCCTCATATTATCATGTTGTAGAATTAGCAAACAATGTGTAATCTGAGAATTTTTTTTTTTGTCTGGTTCTTTTCACCCCCTAGGTGTTACAATTAATTACACCAGTGTTTTTTTGTTTTGCAAGTATTATTATAGTTAATGATGATTAGTGTAGATAATTTTGTTAAGTTCCCGTTTTCTAGCTTAGGGGTATCACTTTCATTCTAAAGTGTTGATTGTTTCTGATCTAACTTTGAAAATGAGATTAGATACATTTAAAATGATGTTTCTTAGATTGTCTAACTATGTAGATTTATATGGTAATTTAAAATCTGATAAGCCATGAGTGGCATAAGACTGTGTAATAAAGCAATCACAACAGTTGACACTTCAGAGAGAATTAAATTGAGTCTTGCTTCAAAAGAGAGAGACAAAAAAATATGTACCACTACATGCTGGGGACCAAAGTGCTGGGGGAAACATTTAGGGCTGGAGAGTCATTACTTAACTTACATGCAGTGCCCTCATTTTCTCTGCGTGACTGGACAGGTGCATCCATTATGTGTTATTTCAGGAGGAAGAATAAAGGAAATAAATGGTCAAATACCGGGAGCTGCCTAGAATGAGACTGACTCGTTGAGGATTTCTGTGATGGGACTTGGATTACAGACTTCTCCTAATGCAGTTCTCTTTACGTGCTTTTGCACAGGCATGGATGGGAGAATAATAAGGCAGGAGTGACCCCAATCCAGTGGATGTAGTTTCTTCTAGAAGAAATTCAAATTCTCCTCACAGGTGGGGCAATGCAAAAGAAACTCTTTTGCCTTCAGATTTTAAGGCGGCTTCTAAATCAAAATTAGAAATTGAATTACGCATAAGAACTCTGCACAGAAACGCCCTTTTCAGCATACATGAAAGGGAAGCAAGAAGTGAAATGGGTGCTTTTAGGGAAGGATGATGCCCTGGGGACTGTTAGGTGGCACATGATTTTGCAGGATGGGAAGCTGCACACTGATTTTCTTCTTAAAAGAAGTCACCCTATATTCTTAGATGTTAGCTCAGGGCTGTTATGCTGCAGCAGGAAGGTGGTAGGACAGATGAAGTTAAAGTCCGGAGAACTGCAAACTGGAAACACAATTTTGAGCCTCCAAATACTACAGCAGGGGCTGCTGTAAATAGGTCTGGGTGGCACAGTGACACCAGAGCATCACCACCCCCAGACACTCCACAGACACTGCCTGCTCTCAGTGAAGGACACAGACCCCTCTCCTCCCTAACTCAGGGCTTCAGAGAACGCTGACTCTGTTTGCAAGCGCCCTTCACGAAGGCTACGCCTATGGCATAGCCAAAACTTGTCATTAAGAGGGCAGACTGACGACTGGAGAAGACTACAGGCGCAATGTACGACCTTCCTGGAATACATATTACAGGCACTTTGAAAATCTGCATTATGATGGCAAAGGAAGGGATGGGCTGTGCTTTATATAAATGATCTAGATTTTAGCAAGACAAAAGAGAAACACAGATACATACGTCAAGCCAATGCACATTTAAGAGCAGCTGAGTCTCAGTCTGAAAAGTAGAGCTGTGATCTACTTGTTTTAGTTACACAATCCATATTTTATGACCTAATTGTGTTCAAACTCTATTATAACCATTGTTCTTGCAGATTTTACATCTGAATGGTAGACACTGCTGCATCATCAGGCAGCTGAGCCACAACACAAGACACGTCCGTTTCCTGACTGCACAGCATGATTAGGTATCTGAAATAAAGAGGATACAAGCCCTGGGTGAAAGCTGGTGACGGAAATCCTTTGTCTGGAACAGGATCATCTTAAGTTAGCAAGCAGAGCTCCCACAGGAACCAAGAGATAAGATTCTCCTTTGCTTTTATGAGATAATTTTATGGAATTTCCCACTCTCTTTTTCTCTCCTAAAGTCCCCTGCATGGCTGGAATAATTTGGAAAAGGGCCTAGAAAAACAAAACAAACAAAAAAAGTGGGCTGGAAGGTGCTGCTGAGCTATGGAGGAATCCACGTGCTATTTACTTTAACTGAATCAAAAATTAGTCATGTATCACAAATACATCAAGAGGTAAATTAAAAAAAAATACAATAAAAATGTGTCTTTTCTATGTCTGAAAGAGTTTAAATGCTTCTTTATTGCTATCCTTGGTTAACCAGAGTTTTGAGGTATGAATGCCTCTTCTTAAAAGCAAACACTAACACAATGTTTTATCAGAGCAAACACTAGCTCTAACAGCTCACATCTGCTGGTGAGTGTCTGGTTGGCAAATCAGTTTATTCTTGACTTCTCCTGCACACTGTACCCTCTTAGGCTGTGCACAACTGTGCTTCTGTTCCTCTAAGCAATCTCCTTGCCTTATTCTGCTTTCTTCCGCTGGCCACCTCTTGCTCTGCTCCCTATGCAGTCCATCTCCCTCCAGACAGCCCTGCTGCTCATTGGGATGAAAGGGCCTCCTACCCTCCCTCCAAAAACCGTCCTGGTGACACAAGGCACTGCAACCAGGCCAGAGCTAACACTAGGCACCTGCCTCCCGTCCTAGCCTCTTCCCAAAACAAAAAGTGAAGATTGAGCAAATAAAACCAATATCCTTCCTCATTGTCCCAAATAGGTTGTGAGCAACCAAAAGATAAAAGACTTCTAGCAGAAAACCCAGAATTAAGAAGTAAATGTTACCCAGAAAGGGATAAGCCTCAACTCTTAAATCACTTAATGCCTTCCCTGAGGTCACATATCTACCATGGACCAGGGAAGTCAAATCTAGTCTGCTCCAAGGGATGAAGGCAGGGAGGGGCACTGCAGGCAGGACTCAACTTCCTATCGTGCCCTTTCATCTTCAGCAATCCTTGTTTCTCATCTGACACATCTTTGCTATAGACTGCAGTGCTTTTAATACCAGAGATTCATGCAGGATTTTTCAGTGTCAAACCCGCAGCGACAGAGAGTTCTAACCATTTCTGGGAAATCTTTTTCTATCCCCCTTGCCCCACATCAAACTCTCTTAACAGTATCAGTTAAACAAAGCTGCATAAATCCAATATAAATCAGCTGTTTTGCCGTAATTCAGCTTGGAACTTTTTAAAGTTATTGTGCTTTCATACTGCTCTAACTCAGCCAAGCAGCAAGTAATATCTGCTAATAAAATGGCTTTTTTGTGAGGTGCTCGTAGAGTATATCTGCATAACCAAGAGCAAAAACAGTTGCATCCCTTCTTTGGGCAAACGATCAGCTAGGCAAGATACTTAGACTAACCAAGCAACGTATACTAACGCCACATGCTCAAGAGTATTCATAATCATGCAAAAATCTTTGGCCCATTGACTGAGTTTCCGCAAGTGAACAATTAGTTTCTCCTCTATAAATTTTAATAAGCATAGGGCAAACCATCTATGCCATAGCTGTTAGCTTTCTCCTCATCTCCTTATTACAGAAAAATCCATTTGGCATTTGTCAGCTTTCTGTGTATATCTTCAGAAGAAAATCATTCTCTGTATTCAGCAGCTTCCTTTTTTAATACATTGTCATAAACAAAAACATGTATTCATTACTCCTCAGATTTCTCCATAGGATTTGAGAAGAGAAAGTTTTGCTTGGCAGTTGTCATACTTCAGGATATTTTTCATAAGCAAATCACTCACCATTCATCAGCTTTATGTGGATCTACTAAAAAAAGGAAATGCTTGCTCCACTTTTCATCGACACACAGATGCAACCTCATTATAGGTCCAAGGATGAGCAACTCTAGATGCATAAACTCATAACCAATTAGCATTATAGGGAGATCTTCTGTACTTTGAAAATACAATTTGTGCAAGTAGCTAGGGAAAATATCCCTGTGGTTATTAATTAGAGTGGGTAATTAAGACGATTAATCTTGCCGACTTTTTTCTACTAATTCACAGCAATTTACTTGGGAATAACTAACTATGATTTTTTGGACAATTCTTCTTCCAGCCCTGAACAAGAAATTCCTTTTCAGAAGAACAGTTAAGCATGGAAAATGCATTCTCTGTAGCCAGCACAAACCACACGTAGCAGAGGGAAACAAAGCCCAATTCAAGCATCTGAATCAAAGACAACTGAAGTAATTTAAATTGCACCTGCAGCAGGTCAGTAGGAACCTCTTCAGTGCCCTCACACACACACTTGTCCGCTCAGCTGATCCCAGGACAGATGAACATGACAGGTAACAAGACAAGAAAGAAGGATTCCTGACTTTTGTCAGGGTAGGGAGGTATCAGCTGATGCATATATATACACTATACTATGGCCTTTAGGTCTGCTCCTGCTGCACTGGTATGAGGTTCCTGGTATTAGGATAGTGATTGTCGCAGAGCCCTGCTGCCAGTTTTCCAAGAGGCCCACCACTGGCTTGTTTTATATCTAATATAAAAGACTATTGCTTCACCCAAAAGCAAAATTCTTTTTGCCATCTGCATTTAGCGAAAATTTTGCATCTGATTTGTGATTTTTTTTTTTCTTCACACAAGCCTTGTACCTCTATAATGCTTAGCACCTTTCTGAAGCACACAAAGCACTATCTGTCACAGCCAGCTGTTTCCTTCCTGCACCTTCCCAGGAGAGCCCTGAATGGGGATTTTATTAGCTGGCTCAAAAGGCAATAGGCCAGGTGTGGAGAGAATATGACAGCAGACACTCACTAATTTAGAGAAACAAACAAACAAAAAAAAAAATCAGTGGCAATGTGGACTTCTGAAGAGTTTATTGCTGCTACTATACAGGCAGAAGGGGTGTCACAGAGAGACATGTAGCTGTGGCTCCATCAATCGTTAAAAAAGGACTAGGAAACAAGTTTAGGCACTGGACCCTGATCATCCAGACTGTCTGTTTCCTAGCTGTTTTGACTATTTCAACTATCCCTCTCCATCACAGTGTCCAACCCCATCTAGAGATATAGATCGCTCCAGAGGTGATATAGATGAGACTTCACAGGATCTGGATTCTTTTCTCTATACACAGTTATTTATTAGTAACCCGGAAGGTTCACAAAATGGAGAATTACTCTGCTTGGCTGCAACAAAATCTTTGATGTGATATGAGATGTTTCAAACTGAGAAAACCACACAAACTATTTCATTATAAAGCAGTCTTTGGGATCCAGAGACATCCCAGGTTCACGGACAACCTAAATTCAGATTTAGCCGATCTGCTCACGGAGTCTGGATGTGAACTGGTGGGTACCATACGGCCTTAGGGTGAGGGGGTAGTTCCTCCTATTCAGAGCTATAGATGTAGTGTGTACACTCATATACCATCAGGGTGGATGGTGATTACTCACCTGTGGATATGCTCAGTGCTTTACAGACACATATTAAACCTAAACTCCATCTCTAAGGGTTTACACTCCGAAAAGCATTTGAAGTTTTGAAATAGAATCCAAATAGCCCTGAGGCTATTTAATTTTCCTTTCAAGGTGCTGTGAATTTATACTTAGGCCCCTTCTTAAAAGACCATTTTTGACCCAATGGCCCATGATGACTTCTTCAAAGCAAGCTACAGTCTATCAGTCAACTTCTGTTTAGTTCACAGATCATTGATACAATGGAATTTAACAGCTGCTCAGGAGCTATTATAGTCTTTCGTGTCAATCTAGTTGTCAAGGGTGTACAAAAAAATGTCAAAAATCTTCAAGAATAATTTTAATTGATATTTACTGACCATACACAAGAAGTAAGCCTTTATGCCCTAGCTTTTTCTCCAAAGGGTAAAGCCAAAATACCTTGCAACCTGGGAATTAGAGCTGCCAGAACAAATTGGTCAACACAGTAAACATCAGATATATTCTTAAGCTGCAGGAGCTTAACAGCACGTTTACTCAATAAATCCCTGCTCTTCATTTCAGTCCTGTAAAATAAAACTAGCTAAACTTCAAAAAGAAGTTAAAAAGGGAATACTTTTTATTAAGACTTCTCATCTGTTTTACTATAGGTTTGTTTTTACAATCAGCACTTAAAAAGCTACCCTCGAAATTTCATGAATGTATGAACCCTCAAGAACTAAAGGAGTTGGGTTATGTAGAGGAACAATCTTTATAGGCAGAAGAAATAGTTTGTGAGGCCAGATATATCATTCAAAGTATGAAATATAAATACATACATAAAGTAATTACTGGGAGAGAGAAACCTCTTATGAGTCAACTGAAAATGAAACGTCACCCTTGAAGATCTCAAATTGCAGCCGTGAAATTCAGCCCTCAGAAATCACCTGAACTTGCAGGCCTCTATATTGAAGATCATACTTTTTAAACTGCCCAACTGTAATTTTGCACAAGAATTAAAATACTGACAAAGCAACAACTCCTTTGGAGGATGCCCCTTGCCAAGCAGCTGAGCAAGCATCTCTGCTCCCAAGAAAGCAGCCACAGTCCCACATGCCCAAACTGTCTCTGCCCCTTTTCCCTTTGCAGATAGAAAACTCTCCCTCCGTTCTCTGCTGTGGTTTTGCAGGTCCATCTTGCCACCACCCGGGGCAAAGGCAGATTGCATGGCTCCTCCTTCTACCGATACACAGAAAATAAGCACTGCAGATGCTGGGCAGGCTGGAGAGAAGCATGAGGATGGGTCATTGTGAAGAAGGTGAGGGAGTGATGCAGTCCCAAGAAAGTGTCCTATCTAACTGGCAAACACCAGCCTGGAACGAAGGCTCTTCATGCAAGGGCACACATGTGATGGGAAAAAAAAAGTCTGCAAGTTCCTGCTCAATGCCAGGAGGTCAGTTGCAGTTAAGAGGAGGAAAGAGAAGGGCTGGAACATGAAAACATGAGACAACAGACATCTTCTTTTGGAATGGGTAATACTCAGTTTTGTCTGAGAGGTAAGAAACCTTCAGAAAGAAAAAAAAAAGGTAGCTTCCATTTTCTTTACTAAAAAAAGAGGGAGAGGGAGAGATGGACTAGACTAGTGGCTGAAATACTCACAAAAGAAATACTCCTACACCTTCCTTTCAAAAGGCAAAACAAAAAAAAAATCCTGCTGTTTCCCTAAAAATTGTCCTAATCACTAGGCTCTTGGCTTGGAGTTGGTTGAACCTGATACACCATACAATACTTGGAGTCAAGGGGGAAAAAGTTACAAACAAACAGTACTCTGTCCTATAATGCTCTTGAGGGATGAGCTTACACACACATTCATGCATGGGTGAGCCCATCTGTACTCTGTAGTGGAGGGAGAGGAAGACAACGGGTAATTTGCATGTTGCAATATTTCCTTAAAAGAGCATTGTATTTCATATGATGATATATATCAAAAGGCAAAAAGCCCCTCACCAGGGACCTAGGTCTTTCCACTTCCAGGAAACACTTTCCCACAGACTGACAGNTGCATTTTGTAGATGTCTGAAAAGGAATTCAAAAGTAGGAGTTGTGACTAAAGCAGCATTCAGGTAAAGGGTAGGCATCGGTTTTTGTTCCCTCAGACAGAGGATGACAATACATACTAACTTACTAGATAGTAGGGAGTAATACCATCCACTTCCTCCACACCTCTTCTGGTAGATATAGGTTAAAGCAAGAACAGTCTTAGTCGAGAGCTATAAACTAAAGGTTTTAGGAAATGGAACTTGGAGGGTCTGCATACAAATCACCATCCTTGCTCCCTCAGGTGTGCATGTGGCACAGAAGCACTGTGACATAAGGGTTGATCATGGCTTCTGAGGTTGTCTTTTGCTAGTAAAAGGCAGCCACATGTGCAGCATCCCAATTTTAAGTGGCTCTAAGATGCACAGGTGGCTCTGTGCATCCAACTTGTAAGAAGGCAACCCTGCCCATTCGCCTATCCAGGCAACCACCACATGGCTCTAGACTATAAATTCAGAGCTGAGGAGAGGAGAATACACTTGATTTTCAGGTATATCAGTTATTTATTTGATTTAGTCCTCAGTTTCTTTGTGAAGAAAAAAAAATTGGAAATTCAAGTCATTGCTGGGAGATAGCACCCATTGCAGAGAAAGTGAAGATTAATTAGGTAGCTAGGCCAATTTATGAGGAAGAAACTAAGCTCAGTCAGCATTGTCAAGAGGAGAGCTTAGTCTTAGAAGAATGAAATGAATTTGAGGCAAAAGAAGAGAAAGGAAAGGGGAAAATTTACAGATTAGAAAGGCCAGGTACAACAAAGCATTATATACTTTTGATACAAAGGAGTAACTGATAAATTGGAACAAAAATAAATTCTTAAAGTTGAAGTTGTTCTAGTTTCAAGGTCTGAGTGGACTATCCCTTTCATTCAGGGTCAAAACTCAGACAAAGTATCTAAACAGACTTTTAGGACTAGGAAAGAACATCAACCCACTTCAAAGAATGTCACTTAAAAATAATAAAATATTAACTATTAAAAAAAAAAATCTGTGATTTTCTATAAAAAGTTTCCAAATTGTTTGTTCAAGTAGTTAGGTTGCCATGGTTGTATTACAAAAATGTTAATCTATATTAATTGACCTGTTCTCTTTCCAAGCTCAGAAAAACTAGGAAGATTTTACCTGTAGACTTTTTTTTTCTTTACTGTGCTGTTATCTCTCTCTTGATTTGGAGGCAAGAGAACATGCCTGCTTAAAAAATTTCTACTGCTCTTCAAGCTTATTCCTGGATAGAGTAGTTTCACCCATATCTAAAATATCTAGGCTCAAAAGTAGAGAATCCTCTGAAATACAGAAATGAGTAAAAATACTTTGATTTTTTTAGTATTGAATCACAAGGAGAAATTAATAAGGAACAACAGCTGAAAACTGAGTGAAAACTTAGTATACACGTGCCTGTGCACAGGTAGATTGAAGCAGCAAGTGTCAGGTAGCTATTAGATCAGAGCGATCAGTAAGACATGTTAACAAAAATCCCTGTAAGAATCACAGAATGGTCAGGGTTGGAAGGGACCTCTGGAGATCATCCAGTCCAATCCCCCACCAGAGCAGGGTCACCTACAGCAGGTTGCACAGGACGGCATCCAGGCGGGTTTTGAATGTCTCCAGCGTGGGAGACTCCACCACCTCTCTGGGCAGCCTTTGCCAGTGCTCTGCCACCCNAAAGAAGTTCCTCCTCATGTTAAGATGAAACTTCCTATGTTCAAGTTTGTGCCCATTGCCTCTTGTCCTATCACCGGGCACCACTGAAAAAAGACTGTTCCCATCCCCCTGGCACCCTCCCTTTAAGTATTTGTAAGTGTTAATAAGTTGCCCCCTCAATCTTCTTTTCTCTAGACTAAAAAGAAAGCTGCAAAATGTCCATTGCTTTCAACTCTATGAAATTTGGGTCTTCAAAACAAGCTAGGCTCCCACTTTTTGGCTTGATAGATAGTTTTGGAGATGAACTTTTGTATCCCTGCAAAGGACACTCTCATTGTCCCATGTTTGCATCCCATTTTCCCCTAAAGGGGCGACTGTCTGGGAGTAATCCAGGGCTTTCATGCCAGCCCTTTGTTCTGCACCAGCCATTACACTCCGCAGGCAGGAAACAGCCTTGATTAAGTTATTTGTATTCCTTAGAGGTTTACTACTGCCTGGGCTTGCTCTGCAGTCCTCTAACCCTGAACGGGAACAGCTGAACAGCTGAAAATAGTTCTGGTTGTTATATACCATTAAGATATAATGATTGTCTTAAGAGCACAGAACAGCAGCACACATTTAACTTGAGCAGCGAAGCTTTGGCCTCACTTTTCATTACACCAGTCTACCAGAAGCAGCCAAGTGGGTTTACAGAGAGATTTCTATCTGTGCATCAGAGCTCCTCAACAGGACATCGAGTCCCAAACTCTCGCAGTTTACATGTGTCTGTTGCTTCCTTTTAACTTGCTCTCGGCTTCCAGAGATGCCTATCAACTGAAAACATTTCATTAGGGTTTTATAGCATGACTCAATACCCAAACGTATAAAATTTGGGCTGGAGGAGCCAAGGCAGCAGCAAGACTAAGTTTCTCCCTGAACAAACGAAGGCTAGGCATTTTTGTACTACAAAGATATAATAGGCAAAGTGTCTATGCAGCTGCCTGGGACTGACTGTGGCTGATAAAGCTGACTTTCCAGAACTCCACCCTTCTCTCATAAGGATTCCCTGTCCAACTTAACCAGGCTAGAAATATTTCTAGCTCACTTATGCCACTTTCTCTTCTGCATTGTTGCAGGTAACACGGCTGAGGATCAGTGTAAACAGAAGTAAGCGCAACTGAAGAAGAGACTTTTTAAATAAAGAAGCAAGTAAAGAACTGCTCAGTGTTCTGACACAAGAATATGAGAAAAATGTAGTTTTGTCTCTGTCTTGTTACCTAATTTACAGGCCCACCCTGAGAGAATTTAAGTTTAATCAGTAAAACAAGCAAATATGATAATTCAATGAAGCAGATGAGTAAGAACGTATCACTTTTATGCAGTCCTGCATTTAACTAGCTTGAAAATACAAATCTAAAATTATTTCCAAAATGCCTTTTACTTTTTTCCTTATTCCTTTCATTTTTAAACAAAGAAAATAATGAACAAATATTATTTAAACTCCAAATACATTCAGGGCAACAGCTAATTCTGTAACCAATTAAAGGAAACTTGGGGCAGAGAGTCAGGTTTAGAAACTGCTAACCATGAGAAATACATCGCTAGGTTTCCCTGTAATACTTTTCAAAAGAATTTTTCACATGTCATTAGGCTCATTATTTCTTAAACACTACAGATATTAGCATCAGCCTAATACCACCATTCATACATCTTCCTTTTTTCTGTCTATTCCTTCTCTAAACTTGCTATCCTCTTCAAAGCAAAGTTCTCATACTTAAAAAAAGTCCTTCTCTCTTGTCAGCAAAGCACTCTCATTCTCTTCCTTCAAATCCCTCCATATAACCTACATTTCACTAAGATTGACAGTAGTGCTCTAAATGCTGTCAGTATCACACCCTATCTCACAATTTTACTCTTATCCTGTGTATCATATTCTTCTAAAATCAGATTCTAAATTGCTTGGGGCTCAAAGTTGCCTTTCTACTTTCCTTTATCTTGAATCATTCAAAGGGCCAAGCACTTCCCTTCCCAACTGGTTAATTTGTAGGAGCTGTGGGACCACTTTGTGGCAGCTGGAAGAACAACTGCAGTTACTCTACCCATGAGCTAGGAACCAGCTGAGCACATATTCCAGCTCCATGTTTTCCACTCCAATGGACTACATCACTGGCATAGGACCGGTTACATGGCATTTGGGAAGCAGATCAAGGTCAGCTTGTGTTCATCATTTTCAGAAAACTATCTTGACAGGGTTGTGAATCTGCTTTAATTTACACCACCACACGCACGCCTATGAAAAGCAGCCTCGGGAGCGTTAGCGACCAGAAATGCTGCGAACAGGGCATGGTGCATCAGCCAGGGTGTGGCGCAACAGTTTGGGCAGCAGTTTGCACAGCGGGCCATGCAGGAAGGGCATAGTCACCCTACCAGCTCCAGGGGTGAGTTCGGATGGTGGTCATCACCCTCCCAGAAGGAGCACAGCTATGGTATTCACCCAGCAGAAAGCCATGTCCTCTGCACTCTGCAAAATGGATGAGGCAAACCAGACAGTGCTCCCACAAACACATGCCACCATGAAGCGCTCAGGCTGCAGGCAGTGCCGGAACCTTTCACTGGTAAGAGATGGCAGTAGTGTGAGCTGTGTGAGGTGTGACCAGGTGGACAACCTGCTCAGCCTGGCAGCAGAGCTACAAGAGGAAGCAGTTAAGGAGCACCAGGGAGTTTGAGAAAGAGGTAGACTGGTGCAACGATGCTCTGCCCTCCCTGAGACAGAAACGGGAACAGCACCCAGAAAAAACAACAAGATCAAGGGGATTCTGTATCCTCCCCCAGCCAGGCTGAAGGCAGTAGATTAAAGGAGAAGAGTGAATGGAGGCAAGCCCATGCCCAGGGCAGCAGGCGAATCCCCTTCTTGCCCTCCCTACCTTCCAGGTGCCTCTGTACAACAGGTATGAGGCTTTGAATGTGGAAGGCCAGTCAATGGATGATGATGTGGATGACAATCTATCTTCACCAGAGGTGCTGCCAAGGCCAGAAAGACCTACCCCCTCTATTGCGACCACCTCTGCAAGGAAGAAAAGATGGGCTATAGTTGTAGGCGACTCCCTTCTGAGGGGAAGAGAGGATCCAATATGCCAGTGAGACCCTCCTCTTAGGGAAGTCTGCTGCCTCCTTGGAGCCCAGGTTAAGGACATCACTAGGAAACTTCCTGGTACAGCCCTCTGACTATTACCCATTACCTCTTCTCCATATGGGTGGCAATGAATCTACAATGTGTAGTCCAAGAGGAATCAAAAGAGACTTCAGAATTTTGGGACGGTTGGTAAGGGAATCTGGAGCACAGGTTATTTTTTCTTCTCTCCTCCCAGCTGCAGGCAGTGACATTGGAAGGAACAAATGGGCCCGATCTATTAATATGTGTCTCTGTGGCTGGTGTCACCAACACAATTTTGGGTTTTTTGATAATGGGATGGCCTACACAGCACCAGGCTTACTGATGTCAGATGGGATTCACCTTTCTGAAAGGGGGAAGAGGGTCCTTGCTTACAAGCTACTGGAGTTCATTAGCAAAGCTTTAAACTAGGCTTGAAGGGGGAGGGGGGATAATATCAGGCTTGCCCATGACACGCTGTGGGATGACACAGCAAGGTTAGAGGGACAGGGTGCTAACGAGGGCCCTCAGACTGTTGATCCAAGATGTGCTGGCTGCACTGCAGCATGCTTGAAGACTTACAGAGATGAGCCAGGGGCTCCTGAGGTAACAGGAGCCAAAAGGGAACCACCAGTGAAATACCTCAAAGGAATTAAAGGGTGTTCCTCTAAGAAGGTGACATGGGCAACAGCCCAGCTGAAGTGCCTCAACACCAATGCATGCAGCATGGGCAACAAACAGGAGGAGCAGGAAATTGCTGTGCTGCTAGAAAGCTACAACCTTGTTGCCATTAATGAAACTTGGTGGGACAAATTTCATGATTGGAGTGTGGCTATCAATGGCTACAAGCTGTTCAGAAGGGACAGGTGAGGAAGGAGAAGACGGAGGCAACAAAGGGAACCTTATAGTTGGTGTCCACTACAGGCCGCCCAATCAAAGGGAGCCTATTGACAAAGGCTTCTTACTCCAGCCACATAAGACATCGTGCTTGCAGGCTCCCATCCTGCTGGGGGACTTCAACCACCCTGACATCTACTGGAAAAGTGGCACAGCAAGCTGTGGGCAATCCAGGAGACTCCTGGAGTTCATCAAGCGTAACGTCTTAAGCCAGGTAACAGACAGCCCTACCAGAGGGGACACAATACTGGACCTCTTGGTCACCAACACAAGGAAATTCATCAGTGATGACAAGATTGGAGGTAGCCTGGGCTGCAATGATCATGCACTGGTGCAGTTCACAGTCCTGAGGGCTAAGAGTCAGGCAAAGAGTAGTCAGGACCCTGCAAGGAGTTAGTCAATAGGACACCCTGGGAAATGACCCTCAGGGACAAGGGAGCAGAACAGAGCTGGCAGATCTTTAAGGACGCTTTCCATAGAGCACAAGAGCTCTCAATCACCAGGTGTAATAAATCAGGAAAGGAAGGCAAGAGATTGGCATGGCTGAGTCAAGACCTGCTGGTCAACAAAAAGGGCAAGAAAGAGATGCACAGGCAGTGGAAGCAGGGAGAGGTATCCTGGGAAGAGTACAGGGATGCGGCCCAGTTGTGTAGGGATGGGGTCGGGAAGGCCAAGGTAGAGCTGGAGCTGCACTTGCCAAGGGATGCAAAGAATAACAAGAAGGGCTTCTACAGGTATGTCAGCCAGAAAAGGAAGGTCAAAGAAAGCGTACCCCACCTTGATGAGCAAGACTGGCAAACTGGTAACAACAGACAAGGAGAGAGCCAAGGTACTGATCAATATTTTTGCCTCTCTCTTCACTGGCAATCTCTCTTCCCACACCTCTCAAGTGGATGGACCGCAAGAGGGGACTGGGGGAGCAAAGTCCCTCCCACTGTAAGAGAAGATCAGGTTCATGACGACCCGAGGAACCTGAACATGCAGAAGTCTATGGGACCTGACGAGGTGCATCACAGAGTCCTGAGGGAATTGGCTAATACAGTTGCCAAGCCACTCTCCATGATATTTGAAAAGTCATGGCAGTCAGGTGAAGTCCCTGGCGACTGGAAAAAGGGAAACATTGCACCCTTTTTTAAAAAGGGTAGGAAGGAGGACCCTGGGAACTACTGACCTGTCAGCCTCAACTCTGTGCCTGGGACGATCATGGAAAGATCCTCCTTGAAGCTATGCTAAGGCACATGGAGGACAGGGAGGTGATTCAAGACAGCCAGCATGGTTTCATCAAGGGCGTCCTGCCTGATCAACTTAGTGGCCTTCTATGATGGAGTGACTACATCAGTGTACAAGGAAAGAACTATGGACATCATCTGTCTGGACCTCTTTAAGGCCTTTGACACAGTGCCCCACAATATCCTTCTCTATAAATTGGAGAGATACGGATTTGATGGGTAGACTGTCCTGTGGATGAGGAATTGGTTGTCTGGTCACACCCAGAGGGCATCGATCAATAACTCAATGTCCAGATGGAGAATGATGACAAGTGGTGTCCCTCAAGGGTCTGTATTGGGACCAGATCTTCATCAATGACATAGACAGTAGGATCAAGTGCACCCTTAGCAGATGACACCACACCAAGTGGTGCAGTTGACATGCCTGAGCAATGGGATGCCATCCAGAGGGACCTGGACAAGCTCGAGAAGTGGGCCCATGTGAAACTCATGAGGTTCAACAAAGCCAAGTGCAGGGTCCTGCACCTGGGTCAGGGCAACACCTGATATCAATACAGGCTGGGGGATGAAGGGATTGAGAATAGCCCGAAGGACAAGGACTTGGGAGTACCGGTGGATGAAAAGCTGGACATGAGCCAGTGATGTGTGCTCACAGCCTGGAAGACCAACCATATACTGGGCTGCATCAAAAGCAGTTTGGGGACAAACTTTTTAGCAGGGCCTGTTGTGATAGGACAAGGCATAATGGTTTTAGAGTAAAAGAGGGTAGATTTAGACTAGAGAGAAGGAAGAAAATTTTTTTTACAGTGAGGGTGGTGAAACACTGGAACAGGTTGCCCAGAGAGGTGGTAGATGCCCCATCCCTGAAACCATTCAAGGTCAGGTCGGACAGGGCTCTGAGCAACCTGATATAGTTGAAGATGTCCCTGCTCATTGCAGAGGGTGGACTAGATGTCCTTTAAACGTCCCCTGCAACCCGAATTATTCAAAGATTCTACTTCCATTTTTGTAAGGTAACATTAAAAAAGTGACTTTTAATTATGAATCTCACATACATGATAATGTCCTTAAAATTATACAATAAATTGAAAAGTAAAAAGGATAATCATAAAGTCCCAGCAGCAAAGGATCTAAGTGTGGCAAGTGAACTGAGACTGTGGAAAACCAGATGCTCTGTGATAAATGATGGGTGCATATTAACTTTAAAATAGCAGAGTATGGCAAAGACTACCCATTCAAAACTCTAAGTATAAAATGGATGTCCTCAGACAAAAAAAAATTGATAAAATTCAATCTTGATGTTTAATGCAATAAAATGTTAAACTTTTTAATAAATAAAGAAAAACCTTTCTTTGGTGCTAATTATATGAAGTTAATGGAACTTCTCCCTGTCAAAATATTAAACCAAACTCACCCCAGGAGTCCTGACTATCTGAAACATACATCTTTCTCTACTGCTTTTGAAGTATCAGTATATACCAGTAAGCGTTCTAATTAACAATTTTTTTAAAATATAGAAAGTCTTCATAAACATAAAATGAGCCAATTTAAAACCTTGATGGTCTTTGCACTGAAGTGCTGATGAGATAAAAAGCATATCTGAACTACAGAAAGCATAGGTTTTTAGAGAATGTACCTCTAAAACTATTCAAATCATTTTTTGCTTAGTGACTTTCTATTTCAAGGAAGGGAAAGCCATTTTATACTGGTTTATTGCTTCCATGAGCCAGGCTATCGCAAGGGCCTTGGTCTGCTTTTGGAGCAAAATAGCCACACTCAGTGGAGGCGCAGGAGCAAGCAAAAGCAGCTTTTAGTCACACTGCAGTGTTCTTGACATTACAACATGGAGACGTTCAGGCTTGTTGTAAGTGGCAACAGCCATGCGGCTCCTCTTGCCCCAGTGCAAGAACTGCAGAGCTCTGTGGTGCGTGAGAGAGGCTCCTTTTCCTCTGCCATGCTCTGAACCGGGCGCCTCCTGCAGGGACTTGCAGGGGAAGGGGGGCTGAAGCCCTCAAGTCAGCACGGCTGGGAGTCTGTCTCTCACTCTGGGAGGACCTCAGGCCGGAGAGGTGTGAGCACTTCACGACCCTGAGGTTGCACAGGTGAAATGGGAACCAAAATCTGGTTTATAGTTTTCAGAAACTGGAATTCAGAACAAAAAAATCCATTGCTTTGCATCAGAGGAAAAATGCCTACCTAAGTACAAATTAGAAACTAAAGGCCACCATTTATTTCAATTAAAAGACACAGCAGAGGAAATTAAAAAAAAAAAAGAGGAGGAAATATAATTGGGACATGCGGTTTAGAGAGTAGCTGGAAGACTACACACAGCAGCAAGGACAGCTGCCTCAAAGCAACTGGGCAGCACAACACACCAGCAGCCCACTGCCAGACAAGAAGAACATACGCCCCCCAATTTCCAGCTCAGTGTTCAGCTCACACTCTGCCTCATAAGAGAAGAAATTTAAAGCCTCAGTCCTCAAGAACTGCAAGCTCCAAATCCCAAATCTATCTACAGCCATGCTGTAACAAAGATTATCTGCCCTGTGGTGGCTGAGCATGCACCGGTAAACCTCAAGTGCAAAAATACTGGGAAATCTTGGAAGCTGGTCCAAAAAATACAAACTTATTATCATTTTCCTGTAGAACTCAACACCTGTAAAGGATGCTTTAAGAAGTGTCTAAAGCATGGATCAATGTCTGAAGCTCGATATGCCCTTGGGATTAGCTTGCTTTCCTATACTAGTCTGCCCTTTTTAATCATGTACTCTAAGCAAAGCTTCATTTCTACAACATGGAGGCTTCGGCTCCTCACTGTATTGGGGAGTTATGAATCTGCAAAGCAATTTTAATAGAAATACTGTAGCGTAGCATAAAAGTAGGAAAAAAGCTAATCAAGACACTACATCCGAGATGAAAAGTTACTGATCCTAAAAGAGAAAGCGAGTCAAGAAAGTTACGGTTTAACATTCTCTTTGATCTGTGTATGACTTCGCTGTTTAATTTGCTTAAGCTTGAAAAAGGTGGACAAGGAAGAGAAGGTTTTACGAGAGAACTGGTTTCACAGCAATCCAACTCTATTTGAGACTTCTGAAAGAGCATTAGCTTACATACTATAAATCTGTCTTTTAGACTTTTTCCCCCCACAGTTTAACACAAAGTGAAAAAAAATATTTCATATTCATACGGCCCTTGAACTGCTTAGATCATCATGTTATACAGTAGATGTGTCTCACTAAAGGTGAGAACCATTTGAATAAGATTACTAATTAAAACCTTACAACTGCAAAATTTGCACTTTAAATTAGTTCTGTATTTATGACTTTTGAAACAACCAGATAATGGATGTGAGATGGGCTGATATGGAACAACAGTAATGGGGACTCCCTGAGACATATTGCAAACATTGCCTAAAAGATCTGGATATCACATAACATTGTCCAGAGGATTTTCAATGCCGTATCAAGCAGAACAGACAGGAGCTTCACAAATAGCCTGCAGGTCAGTAGGATTTGGATGTCTGTCTACAAATACACTGGGGTGACCCCATTTTGTTCCTTGCACCCAAGCCCGTGCCACACAGCTCCAGGACCGATAAAAGGATTTGAGAATGAGACCAAGGTCCCTCCAGCTTCTCCAGCATGCCACCCCCGCTTACACACGGACCCTGGCAACCGCCGTCTTTCTCACTGCTTCATCACTCGCGCCGAGCACTGGTCAGCACCACAAACAACGTTGGTTTTCTGTGCTGGAGACTTTGAGAAGTCACCATGGGGAGGATGCTTGTGCTTTTTCCTGACCAGTTCCCTTCAATTTGGCTGACTTATTCCTCAAGCCGGGTGGGATAAATTAGGTGTAATACAGGAACTGGCCACCACAGGGTTATGGGACAGTCCACTCTGACACTGTCCCAGCATCACATACCAACTGCCCCCAGTACATTGCAGAAGCAATGACTAACTCTGCAGCTGGGGTGCTTTGCTCTCTTTTACTATACATCTTTACAGAGACAAATCACTAACCCGATCTTCTCCTCTGTTTCTTCAAATATCCTTTCTACAAGCCTAATGCCAGCACAAATGTTAGTATGAACATTAGGGAGGAATAATTTGATTCCCAAAGCCCCTTGATCCCTTTTCCTCCTTCAGCCTTCCAGATAAAGAGTGCATCATGAGGTGTATTGTGCGCAGTTTTTTCAGAGGAGCCAGTAAAAGCCAGTCCCGTGGTCACATTAAAGGTCCCAGGGTATCTCTTGTTAGAAGAGAATAAGGACTTTTTTTGTGCTTTCTTCAGCCAAGCACTCTCCTCCCAGGGCAATGTACTAAGTACCTGTCAGCTGTCTTCCATCTAGCAGAGGGAGCTGAATGCTTTTTTGTGACGGAGGCCGCTATATACATCTAAGCTATTAATTCAAAGACAAACAGGCACTTCTTTGATGGAAAGATGTGAGTCTGTGAGGTAGAAATGGGTTAATAAATGTGAAAATGAATCTTCTAAGGATAATGTGCCAGTGTCAAGTAGCAAAACAGCTGAAGCACAGTTCTGACATCTCCTCAGGACACACGATATTCTCATAAAATCTGGGCAGGGGAGAAACATTTGATGTCTGGCCCTACCATTTATATTTTTAGAAGGCTACACAACAATACTCTGACACCCCCTGAGGTAGCTAATGGTTCAACAGTCCTGTACAGCAAGGTTCTGCCTCCTTTCTAAGGCACACGAATCCATAAACCTTCACTGACCTGTAGTGTCGGTATGTTCCTGCCTGCAGCCCTTTTTTTCTGCTGTGTTAGAAAGCCTGATGAGACTGCTTATTGAATTTCTTCCTTTCAACATCAAAGATACTAGCCATGCTCTCCAATTATTTAATAGATTCTGCTACAGTGGAGATCACCGATTCATTTTCACTAGAGATATCCAGTCATTGTAAAGAGCAATTATATATAATAACAGCCTAGCAGTTCTCAAACGTTCTTTTATCAAACACACAGTCCAGTGATTACCGAGATGGGCAATGATCTGATATTGATAATAAAACTTAATGTCTTTGGTGTTAGTTTTACCAAAATATCGGCAGCTTTGCTCTGCAGACCCCAGCACTCAAAATGCAGCGGGACTGTTTGGACTGTCTTTTGCTTTAACTGTTATATTTATTTCACCGTCATTCTTTTTAAGCCTCTCAGAAAGGTGTCTCTGATTTGGTTTTTTGCTGCTCGGCAGTGCTGTCTGGAGGAATGACACAGGGAGACAGCAGATGCTGACTTCTGAAGCCGGCTCTGTCGCTGGGCAGCCTCAAGCAAGACGTTTTGTCTCAGTCTTCCCGTCTGTAAAACTTTCCTACTTAACTGCGCACAGGGGCTGAAGATCAATTTGTTAATGGCTGTGCATTAGCACTGTGCACAGCCTTTTGAACGTATAATATGTCCTAAAAATACTCACCCTTTTTTGCCCTTATTCACAGATTACTTTCCAGATCTACAGATTAAAGCATTCTTTTTCTAAAACTTTCCCTGAAATAAAAACTCAGCGATAGGTACTTACTGAGCCCTGTCTCTCAATGGCTCTGAGGTGGCAAGTCCTCTACCTGAAGTAAAAACTTTTCCTAACCATTTTACAATTGCGATAAAACTAAAAGCAAAATTAAACTAGTGAGGTTCACAGGGATTGCTTGACCTTGAAGCCTAAATTGTGAAGAGCAAAATGAAAGCACCCACCTTCTCCAGACCCATTTTGAATCCAACCAGCTGACAAAGACTGGAGTGATGAAGATAATCACAGTCTTAAGCAGGTTTTATATCCCCATCGATAGAAAGCAGAGGCATGCATACAAGTTCCCTGCTTTAGAAAGCTATTATGTCCCACAGGCAGTTTTCATGCCTTTCAAATAATCCTTATTTTAGTGAGACAACAGGGTCCTTTATCTTTTATATACTGTCCTTTCTCATTTGTAGGGCTACAACACATGCAAGTTTCCCTTGACATGTTCTCTTTTTCTGCCTTAAAAAAATCAGATCTAGGCAGACCCTGGCCATTTGTCTGCTGTGTAGGACATGAGCATGGTTCCCGCTGGAGCAGGGATTTCAGCTATCACAGATGCTGCCCACAGCATGTGCAGAGGCAAATCCTAGGTGCCATACACAAGGATGACATGCTTGTGCGTGCTATAAATTTACCTAGGGCACTTCAACTGCCTAGAGCACGTACCATTCATTCCCTGGACCTGAGAACTGCTGGATGTATCTCTTCAGGATTTCCCAGGCAGAAGCCTTAAGGAGGAAAGCCGACTGGAGGGCACTAAGTACACACCTTCACAGGGAATTAAAGAGTGAGATCTCTCCTGGGAAAAGCGTGTGGATGGGCAGGTGGGTGCATTTATTCTGCCGCGTTAGTTCGGATGTTGCACTTAGACCAGAGCCCCAGAGCACCACACAGTCTGTAGGCAGAGTTGTCCTCTGGCTTTAGGCTGAAACAGGTCAAATCTTTCATGAAGCCACATATATGGGCATAGCATGGGGGGCCCAACTCACGCTTTATTCTGCCTCTAAGGCTATAGAGGGGGATTGGAGAACATGATACGGCTCTACAATCTTCATACAAAATTCAGTCCCACAGACCAAGGAGACTATAGGTATGACCACCAGGATGGGTATCTGGATGGTGGGGGAGACACGACACTGCATGTGGCCACAGCCATGGTCTCTGGGAGCTCAGGGACTCCACAGCGTTGCCAGCTGAAGCACTCCTAGCTGCCATTTCAGGTCCATCACCCCTAGTTTCTGCAAAGTGACTGGCCTGGTTTACCTATTACTACCGACTGCTCCAGCTCTGCCTTTTAATTGGAATTCATATCCTGCAAAAGCTAGAGCCTGCAGCTAACAGATACAGCAAATTATTCAGCATTAACCAGCATAATCTGTGCTGGTTTTCACAGTGCCCATTTCCCACTCCTCCCCGGTCACGCACAAGCTCGCTCGCTCTCTCTGGGCACAGCAGCGCACACGTGAAGCAGCCACAGCAGCTGCGAGGGCAGCTGGGGGTGGGAAGGAATTTTGCTTGTCCACATGGTCTCTCTACTTCGTATTCTAACTCCACATGCTTTTTTTTTTTATCCACGCCAGGCAGCTGTGAGGCTTTGTTAATACACCACCTGAAATCTATTTTCATCTAGCATTCAAAACATGACTGTAAATGGTTTATTGTTGTCATACTTTTAGATTACTTTAACTTTAGGAGCACTGCCTTTCTCCTCTTCATTTTTCCTGGCAATACACACTGCTTCTGTAAGGTGAAAGATGTATAGACTGCTAGTTGTCAGTGCTTGCAAGTAGCCATTTAAAAGCAGATATTTTTTGTCAGCATTTTTATTTGTGAAGCTTCTATGACAGATTTGGAAATTGAAGCCCTTGATTTATCTCCAAGCTGAAAACTAGACAGAGGCAAGGACACTGTGAGCCTTAGGAATGAAATTACAAACATGTCATTACCTCCTTTAATCTGCTCTTGTTTCTGTGAAATTGCTCCAGACAACCCCAAAAATCCATGTGCTTTTACAACAAAAAAAATTCGTCTTTTCAAGCTATTTTCCACCCATATTATTTGAGGCCACTCACTGTTCACTTGTGAAATAAAAAAAAAAAAAGGGTAGTAAATATACTGCTTTTTAACATGTGTAGAGAGCTAAGCCAGCAGACTTGACCAACATACAAAACAGTCGTGTTTAAAACTCACCCCCCTTCCTTTTTTTTTTTTTTTTTTATTAAGTCTTGTTTGGCTCACAGGAGAAAATGGTTTGATAGTGAGTCACGCTAGCCCTCAGTTCAGGCCACATTTGGCATAACATAACATCACATCTGGCACATTGAAACCATGACTGACAGACTCTGATCAACATTCGCGTGATGGGAGTAGCAGGGGTTATTGCAAAGCAGAAGTGAGAGGCATCCGAGGAGCTATAGTGAGAAAGTGGCAAAAAGCCCAACTCCCCCCTCGCCTGCTCAAGCATTTCTATTAGCTCTTATTTTGCCACTGCACTATAATCCTACACAGAATTTAGAAGAATGACAACACGTATTAATTTGTTTTGTTACCCGTGTGACAACATCCACGGATGACTGAAAAGGCTCTACTGTGATGAGAAAGGCTTGAATGGGGGTGCAAATTGTTGTATAAAGTGTAGCCCCCTTTCACAAGCAAGCCCTTAAGTTGATGCTGGCACTGGTGGTAACTCCTACACGTGCAATGCCAAGCAAAAAATTGCAGCTGCCCAACCTCCTTATATAGAAGTCTCTTCCCAGTAGGCTGGTGTGTTTCCTGTGGGACAAGTACTCCGATCACCCTTAAGCTAGTCACCACCGAAACTGTCATCTGACGCCAAGAGAATGGATGGCCTTGTTCTTTGTACATTTTGCTGAGGTAACGAACTGGTGACAGATCTCATTTTGTCTCAAAAAATCAGACAGAAAACTGCAGCAACGGTGCCTTTGCATCTTACATAGGTCTAAACAAGTAAAGAAGCCACCCACTGTAAAGACCTCATTTAACTTCAGATATAGGAGAAGGCCACTCCCCCGGGGCAATTCAAGTCCACCTCTTCCAGCACCTGTGGAACTACCATGCAGCTAAACCAAAAGCAGTGCTGGGGAGGAGGAGTATGTTTTCCCCCTCCTTCTTCAGGTGATTTGACTTTGCAGAAGAATGGGTTAGGTCCCTAGCTGTTAACCTCAGAAGTTATTCTCATTATCATTGACCCAGTAAAGTTTTAATCTCATTCTTCCAAGAGCTGGCAGTGGTGACAAACCAACCCTTAAGCAAACATAGGTGTCCCTGCAGCCATATCACTTTACAGGAGTGCACTCGTGCCAGAACTGAAAACACTGACACTGGGGACCGTGCAACCCCATTACCCTTCCTGGCAAATCTGCTGTTTGACCTGATTTCTGGAAAAGGTTCCAGTAAAAGGTTCCACTACTGAGCCTAAATGAATAGCTGATTTATTACAGGTTCAGCTAGTTTGGCAAAGCTCCAGAGAAGGATAGAAGTTCAGACGTATCCCCTTTGTAAGCATCTCCTGCTGTCTTAACACTTGACATTGATTTTAAATGCCTCTGTTTTCAGCAGGCTGAGGATCCATGTCCTGGGCACCCAGATCCACCCATGTAGATGTAACACAGAGCTCTGGACTCTGCTCTGGCAGGTAGGCACTAAAGGTTTGGTCTCAAACCACATAACTTTAATCCTTAAACCCCTTTACCAGTCCACCTCTTTGTGTTCAGATTCCTCTCTGTGACACAAAACCACCACCCACCCTCTATCACAGGCCACTTGTGAAAATAAAAGCAGTAATCTCTGAGAAAATTTTGATCCTGTGATGAACACGGGTTATTTATACTCACTGCCATGCTGGTCAGCTGCTGTTCTCTGGCTTCAGAGGTGCTATTGCAGAGAGCTAGAAGTGGGGCAAAAGCCCATTTCTAAAGAAGGCAGAAAGTGAAAGCAACTGAAAGAAAAACAAAAACAACTCTACTCAAACCTCAAAGATCCAGTATGGATGTAGAAGCAAAAAAGACACAGGAGAGAGGTCAGGCTCTTCATGTTGTAGAAAGCTGTAATGAACAGCATTTGAAGAAGAGCGGGCTGTGGGCAGATGTAAGAAATAAAGAACTGCTTCTCCTCCCCTCCCACACCTCTTTTCCCCTACCTGCTAAAGAGTCAGTGAAATGGGCAACAGCTGAGGTCAGTGGTAGCCAGGTGCCAGACAGCACCATGGCAGAGGCTAAGCTGTGTGTCCCGATCAGAGAAGCCAAGCAGCCAAATGAGCAAGTGATGGGCAAAGCTTGTGTGGAGGGAAGGGAGGACAGGGCATTACCAGAGAAGAGAAATGGTGCCCAGACTGGGATATCCCCCCCACCGACCCCCGTTAAAGAATGTCACTACTAGCAGTAGGGTAAGCTTCTTTAGGGAATTCAAATCTGTGACGCAATCATGAGGGGGAAAAAAATATTGTTAATCATCAAAAATTAAAAAAAGTCACATTGTCATTAGCCAATGGGGCCTTCTTAATGATGTTTTCTATTATTAGGTACTTAGGCTGGAAGTTGCCTTCCCACATAAGATCTGTCTTTGTGATGAATGTATCGATTTGCTTCATAACTTGACCATAACAATGCAGAATTCTAGCTGTAAATCACTGTTTTAATCTTTCACTTATGGCATAAATACTCTTTATTGCATGATATGCATAGTTTTGCATATTAATTGTAGTGGCATTATACTATGGGCACATAATTTCACCACTTATATGGTATTTCATATTATTTGGGAACAGATAAGTTTAAAACACATTGTTACATAATCTCCATTTTAGAGGAGATCTTTTAAGATAAATACATCAGACTGTAATTTCGATGCTTGGTGCTAAAATTAAATCTTCACCTGCTTAAATGTATGGGTTATGAGTGCAGCAGAACCATTCGCATGTCAGTAAGATGAGAATCAAGTCCACAGTATGGAAAGATTACTTAATCTGAGGTATTTTTTTTTTTGTTCTAGAACTTGTGATTGACAGACTATCTTATTACTCTTCCCTTTTTTTCTTAACTTTAAGAATATCTAATGAAATTAATCATAGCCTGGAGGAGACAGTTTGAAACCTGCTAAGAATTATACATGTCAGTGCAAGCTTTACAACTCACTTGGACTAATTTGCTACTGGCAAATATATCACTGTCATACCCTTCTGTAAACTTTGCATTTGCAATCTTTTGAACTAACCGTAGGAGCTGAAGCACTAGTTTTAAAGTCTAAGAGTCTGATAGAAGTGTTGATGCAAGGTTTCTAACTCGGCAGTAGCTCCAATAGAGATGTATTGTGGCACTCCCGTGTCTTCTAGTAATATTTATTGTTTAGTCCATATCAGAGACACAGACAGAGTAGGAAAAAATAATTTGGCTATTTCTAAATAAAACAAGAAAGGGCTAAAGTGAAACACCAGAGAAACTGGTCTGTAGAGGAACTCATTGTGTGCAACCAGGTTGTACATTACTATAAGGCAATATCTTAAAAACATTAATATTACTATTAATTAACTCGCACATTAATTTTTCTTTCTTGGATGGACAGTGAGGGTTACATTACGCTATATCCAGACTATTCAAACCTTTTGTAACAACAGCAAAAGTTAGAGGAAAGTCTCCAGTAGTTTTTGCCACTTGTATCACAATACCTGTCACTACTGTCAGTTCCCTGTAAGTTATTGATTTCTATTTGAAACGAATACCAGGAACAATATCTAGGCTATTAAAACTCCTGCGCTAAAGCAAAGCCTTAATTACGACCTCCTATTCTCTTGAGTCAAGATATTGACACATCTGACTGTCACACAGACCATCTGTTTCCAAAGTTGTTTTGCTTTACATTGCTGAAGATGCAGTAGATATTACAGGAGGAGATGAGTTGTCCTGTGGTGGACACGCTTCTTCCAGTGTCAGGATTCAGAGATACCTGTCTATTTCCAGACTAGGTACTACAGTTCCAGCTCTGGCAGGTATCTAAATTGGGATTATTAACAAATTCAGTAGATCCTGCTGAATTCGGTTTCTTTCTACATCAGCAGTTGTCACAGACATTTGCTTTCCTGATTCCAACCTAACACAAGTGCAAATCTAATGGGATTTATAATAGGTGTTAAACTAACATATTAGTAAGAGGCAAAGGCCGATTTTTAACATGACAATCTCAAAGTACTTTAAAAAGATGCTTTAAGTATAACCTTCATTTTATAGATGGGAAACATGGAATGGATACCAGACTTGCTCAAAAAAACCCCAAACAGTAAAACCTAGGTATGCTGATACTGATTTTGCTGCTGTCAGTTAAAGGGCTTTGAGGAAGAAAATACCCCCTAAAGTAACTCCTCCCCCTCAAAAAAAATATGTTGACAGCAAAATGTATTTGCACGCATACACAGAGTAAGAGACAAAAGGATTTTTCAAAGATGCCAAGCGATTTTGATAAATATATTTGGAGATATCAGTATATATATCTCAAATACATTTCAAGATCAGATCGGATACAGATCTGTATCCTCTAGCCATGCTGCTATGGGACTTCTGGTTAACAAGAGGCACAGGCACATTAGTAAGTGAGGCAATCCTTGGCCTCATTCATCACAGCTCAAGTCCCATCTGAGATGCTGTTTTGCAATATGCGTTTCGTCTGTGTGAATAGACTTTCTAATTCATTACCGTAGGAAGTGATGAGAAACCCAGGTACTTCCAGATTGTATTTCTGTTTAAAACACAAACAAACAAAACAACAAAAAAACAAAGAAAAACTTTGCATGCCATTTAAACCCTCCTTTCTTTCTTTCCAGTTTCTTGATTTTTTGAATATCAGATCTTTCCTACAGAATGTTACCTGGTACAAATAAATTTAGAAAAGAATAGTGAATATCAAGAAGCTAAGGGATTACCTAAAAACATTTTTTATGCTTTTATTAGTATTTTTTTATCTGTTCATGGGAAAGGGAAAGTGTCCTGGTGAGAGATGATTTGCAACAAGACTGTTTGTACAGGAGCCTTACAGACCTTCTTCTGATTTCAGTTTCAAGCCTGGTTCTCCACTAAGGAAATGCTGTTGTAATCCTGTACCAGCCAGATGAAGCTGTTAGCTTGGTCCCATCATACAAGATTTAGCTGGTTCTCGGTGCCAGCTCCGTACCAGCAAAGGAGCTAGTTTTTCACAGCAAACTGAGCATTAGAGTGGCTGTTTGGCCAGCGAGAAGCAAGGGGATGTGGGTTAGTCACACTGTACCGGGCTCTGCGTTCTTAAAAAAACAGTGATTTGCATTTGTTGGAGCTTAGCACAGCTACTGAAGGCAGTTCTGCCCGGTGAATTTTATGAGGACATTTAATTCTCAGGCTTTTCCCTGCAGTCCCACAATTCTCTCACATAACAACTTCTTCTTAGGAATGTCTGCTCATGGTTTTCCTCTGTCATATTTGCCAAATCCTCCTGTAATTTATCACAAAAAAAAGCGCCTGCTTTGCCGTGACTTCCAGTAAATATATAGGCCTTCAGAGAAAACAAACAAACAAGCAAATACCCAGTTCCCCCATTATTTTCAGGTTGGGCTTTTTTTCCCTGTCCAGCTGCAATTGCACATTTTCTCACTTGAAACATGGAGAATTCACTACCAGTATATGACTGTGCCAGACACTCAATAGCCTCCCACTCCCAATTTCTATGCATTAGCTTAGAAACAAGCTGTATAGCTGTCTCTGCATCTTGGAAGAGGTCAATGCATTAATATGCTACTGATTTTTTCCAAGGCTAGATGAGGTGTGGGGCAGAGTCAACAGGACTGTAACATTTCATGCATTTTTTTTGGACGTCTGTGATGGTGCCTAATGAGAACTTTGACATAAGAGGTCATTCAAATGGGGAAAAAAAGGCAAAATAATAAAAAAAAAAAAGCCTGAACTAAACATTTCTTCATTCCTTGCCCCAGGATGACACTACATCTGCCCTTTGCAAAAGCAGTAATTGGGTTCTATGCTTACTCACATTCATCTGAATAAGGAGTAATTTCACAGAAGTCCAGGGAGTTAGGCTGATTTTAAACTGAGCCAGCTTTCATATAATTCAGATTTATTTCCATGGTTTTCCGTTTCACCTTGTTTCATACATATGTGATGTCTGCCAAGTCATTGTTGTTTTTTTAATAGAAAAACTAAATCAAACCATAAATTAGCTCACTCGTTAGGGATACGGGGCAGCAAGGGCTTTCCTTTATCTCCATATATAATGATCCCAGTTTCTACAGAATACTTCATTTCCATTTGCAAGAGAATTTCATGACTTGTACAATGAACTCTGTGGCTCATGAAACTCTGACAATGGTCTTCACTCCTTTCTTTTGGTTAATTGTAAAAAATTTCATTGCCTTGTTATAAAGGAGATTATTTCTGGGAAGGAAATTCCTGCCCAAGCTATATAAGAAGGTGAGAGATTTCCAAGTTTTGTCTCTTGAGCATATTAGTAGTGCACCAAGGTTTAGCCTCTTTCAGTATGAATTTAACAGAGGAGTTTTAGAGTTCCTTTTAGGTTTAAAGAAGTGAGAATGCCTCTGCCATTGTCAGAGAGTAACTGTCTGTCTTTCTTCTTGGCAAGCGTCCGAGTAAGTGGGTGGCAGCTGGTGACAAAGGCTATGACTGCACTTGCCATTTTCTTGTGATAGCTGAAGCAGAGCATTGGCCTGAAGCAATTGCTGCTGAGTTCCTTATGTCTCCAGTATGGTTAGGGAGGGGACTTATGCAGATGTAAATATTTATATCAAATATTCTCGTTCCAACTGAAGCTGCTAGTACGCTTACACCCCGAAAGAACGGGGAATGCTTTAGACAATGTCATCATTTCCCATCAGTTATGGGGAGGGGGTCTCTCGCGGCTACAGGAACCACAAGCAATTGCCTTCTGCTTTGTCGGCTGCTACATATTTTATGCTGAAGGTGTTGCCTGTAGGCGACCTGCTCTCTCCTGGACTCCTGACTTCAGTCTGTGTTTTCAGCAGTACCCTTTGATCAGTTCGAAGGCCGCCTGTGAGTGACAGTGGAAGTCCTTTCTGTCAGGAACCTGATGCAATACCTTCTCAGTCCCAGCTCTGGGGACTTTAAGGCATATCAGCAGTGCCGAATGTCACTCTGTCAGTCTGCCATCATCTTATTTCTTAGGCCTTTCCCTCTCTCTGCCTTTGCTTTGAAATTTCTATTTAATTCCCTCCCTGAGCCCTTAACAGTTTTTGTAGTCTTATCTGAACCTTTAGCTACGTCCCCCTTCTTTAATTGTGAACCTCATGAGACTCGGGGTGCTGGGTGAGGTATTGCAGCATTTTCTCCCGACAACACTCTTCTTTTTCTCACTTTTGTTGTATTTCCTTTTCTTCTTCACCCCACCCAGCCTATATAATTCTCTTCCCCCTATTCCCAGGTTCTTACAGGAGCAGTTATTTGTTGGCTTTATGCATTAAAGGGGTACACTGTATTGTCTCTTTTTACCCTGCAGCAAGGCAGGATGATCATGATTCATTTCCTGAATGAAAACTTAAATTCAAGGCCCCGGGGGAATTGAAACAAGCTACACTATTCCCCTCCCACTCTGAAAGAAATAAAGAATGATGTTGGCAGAGAAAAGTATGTGATTTGGTGGTCAACTAATGCCCCGATCTGGTGCTTCTGCTGACGCAGACACTGCCATGCTGCAGCAGAGCCAAAAAGCAGAGACACAAACAACAATTCCCTTCCCATCCTGGGTGCAGCAACCAGCAGCTTCAGGGACCGATGTTGAATCTCTCTCCCACTTCAGTGAGTACAGCATAGCTGTCCTGAGTACAGTGGGAAAATCCAAAATGTTTTCCCCCATCCCCCTTTTTATATATTAGGGCCTTCTTTAGAAAGCCTGAATATGCCTCCTGGTGAAAAACTTTCAACCAAAGTTGCTGACCAATGAGTAAGCCTGAAGTTAAGGGCACACAGTGATAGGACGAGGGTAATGGCTTCAAACTGGAAGAGGGGAGATTTAGAATAGATAACAGGAAAAAAATTTCACTCTGAGGGTGGTGAGATATTGGAACAGGTTGCCCAGAGAAGTTGTGGCTGCCCCATCCCTGGAGGTGCTCAAGGCCAGGCTGGATGGGGCTTTGAGCAACCTGGTCTAGTGGGAGGTGCCCCTACCCATGGCAGGGGGGTTGGAACTAGGTGATCTTCAAGGTCTCTTCCAACCCAAACCGTTCTATGATTCTACAATTCTATGATAAGTTAGTTTACCTGTGGCACACAAAGCATCACAGGCAGGTATAAAACAAACATGAAAAAGAGAAAGCTGTGTCCTGACAGATTGTGATAGATATGAAATCATGAGCTTGGAGTAGTAAACCAAGTGGAAGATATTTACTGGGGTAAGAAGAAGACATAGAAAAATATATGAAATACACGCTGTGCTCATGTGTGTGTATGTTTCTGCGTGTCTGTGCCTGTGTGTATATGGGCTCATACAGCCTGAAAAATGAAAAACCCAAATTATAGCCCACTGCTAATTTCAAACAGAACCAGAATAAGACCCTGCATTCACGTTTCAGTAACTTGTGATATTAAATGCGAACAGACTTCTTACAGTCCCTAAATCACCCGCCAGAGGAGAAGCTTATGATGTGTAAATGAGAGCCTCTGTAATGACCTAGTGACCCTCTTCCCTTCTACTCTGTGAAATGACATAGGTCTTAAAGAGGTTTTCACGTGCTGTACAAGGGTTGCTGTAAAAGGGAAAGGTACTGACATTGGCTTTCTGGCATGAGGCACCCAAGGAGCAGATATGGGAAACCATACCCCCATCTTGTAGTTTCCCAGTCCCACGGGATTAATCCTCTCCTACATCAGCTTCAGCTTCCCCACGCAGACAGGAGGCTGGTTGGTCAGATGCGCTGCATTCATGTGCTAGCTGCATGAAGAGGGCACCAATCTCAATTGCGTCCAGATAAATAAATTTTAGGGGTCAGTCTGCCAAAAAGAGGCCCCAAACTGACACAGAGGCATTGCTACTCTCCTGACAGGAGTACTGCTACCCTTCTCCACAGCAGCAGCCATGACCACTGCTTTTTACCACCTTTAGGGAATAAATGGGTTTGAAGGTGGTGGCAGCAATTCATCTATGTCACCTCTCAGGTGGACTACAGCGGTGCAATATAGCTGGCCTTGAAGAATGTCCTCAGGCACCCTCGAAGGCATGCAAAACTTGGATCCATCTTCTTAGCAGGAAGAGAGCTCAGCCTGCTCCCTGCAGCCTACATTGGCTTCTTAGAGTTTTTGGAATTTAGTCCAAGGTCTTGGACTTTATTTTAAAGGCCAGATTTCCATGTAGCTGAAAGGCTCCTTAGAGCTCATAAATGTAAACCATCATCAATAACTTTGTTCCTCTATCACACTGAAGGTTTTACAGTGAGAATTTTCTAAAACTGGAGCATTGCATCTCACAGGATGAAGGGAGCATCACAAACTCTGTTAGTTTCTTCTGCAAGTACAAAGTGCTTTTTAAATCTGAACTTCTTACATAAACATAGGGGAAATATGAAAATAGATAAATAAATAAATAAATAAACCCACAATGCTTCATTGCACACACACTCCTCCACAGGGAGTGGATGAGAAAATAAAAATGACAGCTCTTAGTCATGTTGCTTAACTGCTGCTCTGGAGGGTAATCTCATATTACGTTAGTGAGTGCAATATAATGATGTACTTTAACTGAATCACATCATGGTATATGGACTTTTGTCTCTGAGGTTAGCATTAGATGCTCCAGAAAGAGTGAAAATGCACTGCAAAAATTATAGAACTACATGAGATATTTTCTGAGACAGAGCTAGCTGATGCTCTGATACAGAACTAAAAGCCCTTGCAAAAGGTATTTTTTTCCATTTCAATTACTTCTACTTTCTATCCAACTTCATGTGTCAGGGTCCAAATTCTGATTTGTTTGTTTCTTCTTCCTTTCTTTGTATCTTATAAATTCCCACCTCTCTATAAATTCAAGCAACTCAAAGCCTGTTTGCCAGGTGTTGGCATCAGTGTTTTGGAGAATGTTTCTCGCTGTTCAGTAGCTCTGTGACTCTGCTTGTGTGACCAGTTTCTTTTTGCACCCCTTGCAGCTGAAGCTCTAGAAGTGAATACAGACTGAAAGGAAGACTGACAGGGTCCCCTTTGGTCCGACACCTACAGGGGGACAAACCTGTCTCCCGTGCTCCTGGCACGTGCACAGCTTTGCCTCCTCTCTCCGCTCCCTCCCTCTTTCATCCAGCCAGCTGGCACAACCCCGAGGATGTACTCCCCCACAATACACCAAGCAGGGCTGGTTACTCTCCTTACCAGCTGACATGAGTGCTAATTTCCTGTAAGTTGCCACAGAATAAAGAAGAGGCCTCTTTCTAAAAAATCTTTCCGGCTTGCTTAAAAACACTCTCTGTCTTCTTTTCTTCCTGCACGCAGCTTGCAGAATCAATAAGGCCCTAGCCTCTTAGCCTTGAGCAGCATCTCTGCTATTGCTACCAACGCAGCAGGAGCAAGAGCTAGGGCGAGTAAGTAGCCCAGAGCTAATCAAAAGTGCCCTCCCGTGGCTCAGGATGTTGCCAAGTGCTTGAAGCAGAACCAGAAGGCAATGTAGTATGACTCTTTTGTCAAGCAAGGAATCATCTTCATTATCCCCACTTGATTATCTCTGAATTTCACTAATTGCACTTACCTTTACCTTACACTCAACCAACAGAGGTTGGCCAAGTGTTGCTCTATAACACTATATTGAGAAAGTGTGTACATCTTCATGCAGGTGCCTGATGACTATGGAAAGGGGTAAGTAGATTCTCTTTCACATCAGTGTATAATGCCGTGACAGTCTGGTGCAGAGACTCTGTATTCAATGAAATTATTCTCGGTATTCAATGAAATTTCAAGCAGCCTTTACAGTTTAAAAGAAATCACGTTTGTTTCCTCTTACAGTATTCCTGCTGCAACCCCCCCACCCGCACCCCAAACCAAAAAAAAACAAAACCAAACTAAACCAAAAGCCTAGACAAAAAGGGACTGTTGTTATTTTCTACTACAGAAGGTGGGGAGGAGGGCAGGTGTTTTGTTGGCTGATGATGAAGGAGTTCCCTTACCAGCATTTACAGATTTAGGGCTCTTTTTTTCCAAGAAAATCATGTGAGGGACATACCAGCTTAGGGTGATCACTGTAAGAATCGACCTCGGCCAGGGAAAGGCACAGAGCAAGGTGCAGTCACCTTTGCCTGCTGAAGGAAAACAGGACAGGACTAAAAGAATTACAGCTTGAACTCAGAAAACTATAAATCCAGTGGTGGATTGTGTCATTTGCTGGACTGTGTCATTTTCCTTGGGTACACTGTAGATTTCCAGAAAGCTTTGCCCTAAATCATGGGCATATGACTTTGAGGATCATGTGGAATTCTGCATCATTGCTGTATTTAAATAGTATGTTGTTGCGCATTAAAAATTGCTTAAGGGGACATATTTTGGTTTAGTGACAAGGAGTAATAAAGACAAGAATAAATCTGCTGAATGCAACAGGGCTGTATGTTTGCCGATTGCGTGCTTAGTTTGGTCAGTTTAGGAAAGCTCTTCCACAAGAGACACGCGACAGCACAGGGGTACTCTCGGCATGGAGGTACCAAACTCTGTTAGTGTCTCCCTCTGCGTCTGGGACTTGTTTCTCTTTCCATAAACACGGACCCTCTCACAATTTCCTCTTCCCTCTGACATTTGTCTCTCTCCCTTTGAGACCAGTGGCCCTCTTGCCCTTTAGAACATCAACTCAAGCATGATAAGTGGTATAGAAAACCTTGCATGAATTCTCGAGCTCCTTCAAGAGGGCTAAGCCACCGTTTAAGTCCCATAGGCTTAAATGCTTTTTCAGCACTTGACCTCTTCATAAGGATGAATTTCTCCTATGGTGAGGACAGCATCCAAAAGTTGTTACTTTGTCCGTCAGAAGAAAATATAGAGCAATACACAGTAAATAGTATATAAACATAAAAAAAAATAATAGAATTTGTAGTTAAACAGTGTCTCACAGATTATTTTCTTGGATAACTGTTTAAAATCTCAGAATTAATATTTAGAGAAGTATATGATTATAGTAATTCTACCAGAAACAGCAAAATCTGCTCAGTGAACAGTCTGTGTGTGTACAGCCACTGGTTTAAATCAACTCCACTGCCGAACTGGCAAGCACCAATATATTAAATGAATAGACAATTCAGAAATGTCCAACAGATAACTAAAATCGAAATTTTATTTTTTCAATAATATTCATCAGACATTTTTCTGACAAGACTTTTCTGAAAGATGAAGTGCAAATGGGAACCCTGTAAGAATGTTTAGAAGAATTGTACATGACATTTTTTAAGCGCCACTAAGTACACATTGAATACTTTGTAAGTATATAGGCATAGCAACATGCAAGTGTCATGTACCTAACATTACAATATGCATTTTGTCTGCTTAAAGTTATTAATGAGGAAATTAAATGATGTAAATGTGTCTCATCATCACTGCAATATGTTTAATTCCCATGGATTTTGTTTACAGGTTCGTGGTTGTATTTCTGAACCATTCAAATGTATCCTTCCCAAGGCCTTCAATCGCCAGGGTAAGAGCAGGGTACACTGGAGTTCCTAGGAAACCACACTTACACTGGCTATGAATAGATGAAGTTGTTATAGTCCTTTCACAAATTAGGCCATATTATTTATTCTAGGAAACGTCCTGCTGAACTGAAGGGGTTTTGTAGTTATAAAATATCTAGGCTAAGAGTAAAGGATGCACGAGGAATGCTTTAAAATTCTGTTGGAAAAGAGCTAAATAGCAACTCAAACATGTGCATTAAGGACTTGAGCCTTGTTCTTTTGTAATCAGTAGGCATATTGTACCCAGCCTTTATGGGGGCAGGACGTATATGAATCCAGTAATCCATGAGTCCACTCTCTTGGCTCACTGTTTAGGCAGAAGCAGATGATTGTAGGTCATATTTGCATATTTCTATGGAAGCTATACAGGGGTATAAGCAAATCTGCTTTCACTGAAAAAGGACAACATGTGCAACTGCATATTTACTAACATTAATCAATATGCATAGAAAGGAGAGAAAGAGGAAGTGATAAAGAATTCAGTCCAGCAATTAAAGATTTTCCTCCTCTTCATAATCAACACAAACAGTTGATGATCATCATTATTATTTTCTTTACAAGCTATTACTTCAAAACCCCTCCTTTTGAACCTATTATGAAAACCCTTCAATGATTTTGTTGTAGAATAAGACTAAGAAAATGAGTATGTTTAGAAGAAAATAGCATCAGTGATTTTCAGCACTATGCATAAGGGCAGGGTAAGGCTGTCTGTAGTTTGTGCTGAAATGTGAGATCAGAGCTCACACATGAAACACTGCTGGCTTGACCCTGAACACAGGGAAAGTGCTAAAGTGCTGACTCCAACAGGCGTGGCTTTGCACCTGGAATCTTAAAAAAAATAATACAAAAAATTTAAAAATTAAAAAAAAAATAAAAATCCTTGAACTTTTCTTTAACAGAAGCACAGACCACTCCTTTTAGAGGAGAGACTTTTTTTTTCCTACCTCCTTTCCAATTGGACTGCTGCTTTTAGCCCAGCAGAGAATAAATGACTTAAGACACAGAACATGTAGGGCAGATCTATCATGAACACAGAAGCCATGAAGGATTTCTTTTCACCACCTACTGAGAGGCTGTGGAAGCCCCTAGTACTGTAGCGTCGTCATATTGGCTCCACACCGTCTTCTGTTTGGTTGTGAGTACATTAAACACTGCTGAAGGAAATGAAGGTGGCTTGGCAACAAGATGATTCCTAGATGCTGGAAGAATTCCTTTGAGGGCTGCTGGAAGCGCGCAAAGCTTGGAGCATCCCGAGAATGTGGAGCGATACGGAAGTGTGCTGTTAAACCATGTTTGTACCCTTATTTCCTCCTGAGTTAAAACAAGTGCAGAGTGCTGGGTTAGATTCATCGATAGCAAGAAGGAAGTGTGCTAGCTTCTGTTAATGCCAAGTAGACCACTCCCGTTTGCTTTAGAGGTACTAGGTCCACTCTGAAAAACCATGTAGGAAGTCCCGCGCTTGATAAGAGTATCTACTCTACTCTGTTGACATCAAAGGCTGCTCTACCCATTTAATTTTCTCTTATTGTTCGCAACAGTCCTTCCCTGTCCCCCATGCATTGAGTGCTTTTAATGTAAACATGCCCTGGCAATATTATGTTTAAATAAGTAAGAGACATGTCAGAATATCCCAACACTATTGGTATTGCATATTTAATTCAAAAGCTTGCATGTGCTTTTAAACGTTTCTCTGCAAACCTGCATGCCTTACTGGAAAGAATTGTGTTGCAGTTGGATTGCACATCATTATCTAGTGCTGACTAAATATTGACGTGTTATAGCGGTTTATTTTTAAGCTGCTCGGGATGAATCCCCAGCCAGTGTAAATTGGCCCACATTTAAGGCAACAGTGTGAAGCTGATTTATACCAGCTGAGGCTGTGTCCTTACGCCCTGTTAAAAGCTCAAACTATCCCAAAATTAGTAAAGAACAGGGCAAGAATTGTGAACCCAGGCAATATTTTTTTTTCTATTTTTAACAGAAAAAAAAAATACAGTGATCTTATTTCAAGACTACACCAAAGATTCAGTACTATTGTAAAATGTATACAAATATCTCATAGCTAGTATTTAGACTAAGAGGTAGATGTCATATTCTAGGAATAGTATCGTGTGGAATGATGCTAACGGCAGTTGCTAAATACATCTGTTTGCCTGTTACACAGAACACAAAGGAGGGTTATAGCAATGGCAACCACAAGAAGGCTTACAATATTATGTTCTCCTTTTGCTGTTCTATGTTATCTGCCTTTCGGTGCATTCCTTCTGGAAGGGTATGGTGGAAAAGTGGCGAGAAGTAGAAAGATCGGCAATACAAAACTTCACGTTTTCAAAACGTTAGCTTTATCATTAAAGGCATCCCCTGTACTTTGATGGAAGCATTTTGTACTTACAATTTAAGATTACCTGGTGTTACTGAGCAAGTAGTGGAAATTCCAGGTGAGGTGATTCAGCAAAATAGGGGTCAGAAGAATGCAGCTCGCTCCCTCTCTTTCTCTGTTGTTCATGCTAAAAATACCGGGGCATATGGCAGCATATTTCAGCATCTTAACATACTAGGCTCCCTTGAGGACAGAAAAAAAAGAGGAAACTTGTGCTGTTGAGCCAGAAATAGATTACAGAACAGTGTTGCCAGACACACAGAGTGCTGGCAGCAGAGCCATTAGCGGAGTCAGTGTCTTACTTTGCCTACAGGTGTTTCAGTGATATTTAATGGGCCTCGAAGAAATGGAAAGCAAAGGTAGTGAGAATGAGGAGTGGTATAAGCAGTTTTATAAATGAGTTTTCATTGCAAGTAGAGGAATTACACATATTGCATTAGGATATCCACTGCTTGTATATGCACCTTCCGGTTTTGTCTTTTGACTGTTAGGGGTCATCCGTCCCCCTGCTTGAAATAATCAAAATGCATATTATAATTACATGGTTTTCCAATATCCATACACAGCAAGTACAAGATACTTACATGTAAGTACACTGTATTTACCTATATTTTTGCATAGTTTTTAGTGTGTACTTTGTGCCACTTAATAAAAAGCATTACTCGTACTGTTGTTGTTTGTTTTTCTCTATTAGACAGCTTATTCAATTAAAGTTGAAGTAGCTGGATTTTTGGTATGTTCATCACAGATTACCAGTTCCTAGGAGTGTAGAGATTAGACACTTGGAGGAGTCTGGGTAAGCGGTGGGGAAAGCTGCAGTGTGAACATGAAGTTTTAAATCACCTCCTTAATTAAGAAATGCAATATCAGATTTATGGTGCTAATTTAACAAACTTACCTTTAATCTGAATGGAATAGTAAAGGTAAGAACTCCATTTTCCTTTTGGTAACACTTTACAATAAGTGGCACTAAATTACACTATAACTGCTATGTTACAGGGAATTACATGTAACTACACTGTAACTGTTGAAATAGCTACTGTACATGTGCGTACACCGTAACTTCAGTGCTGTTACAATCATGAATTACATAATTACAGATGATTCTGTCCTTTCTTTTCATTGAAATAGTTATATATATATTATACTGTAATGAAAACACACAAGATGTTAACTTTCATGTCTTATTTAGAAAAGTTGGTTTTCTTCATGTGTTCCTTTATAGAGGGAGTCTCAGTGCAAGACGAACCATCCTTAAGTAGTGTGGAAACTTTTAAAAGTGTTCTAGCTTAAATTCTGAGCCTCAAGTCAAACATCAGGTTCCTTAAACTGTTCCTTGGTTTGTCAGATGACACTAAAAGAGTGGGAGGATGCACCCCTTGTCTTCTGATGCACCGCCTCCTTGTTCAAATCATGAGAATGTTCTTGAAGCATTAAAAAAAAATAAAATCTACATCAAAAAGTTTAAAAATAATCAGCAACCGACACTGTAAACAGTACACTGGCAGAAACCAGCTACCTGGTCTTGAGAAAACTACTCTGCAAGTGCGTGTGGGGGAGGATGTCACACACATTTTAGCGAGGACGGTTCCCATTCGGAGCCTCCATTTTACACCCACCGTAACCAAAATACCTCACACCGTAATCAAAGTGGTGTTTCAGAATGGGATCATGGACAAAGGGAACGGATGACTGGCTTTTTGGCCTGCTGAGTGTCATTAGCGTTGAGCCATGGTTCTGCTTACAAAAAAGAGGGAAGCCTTTTCACACCTAGTGTAGTAATTTAAACCCGTGAAGACCAGACAGGCCTGCAAAGTGCTATCCAGGTAGAATGCTTGGTGCGGGTTTTTTCACACCTGCTTCGCACAGATGCAAGGGACATCACCAGGTGCGAGACAATGGAAGATCAACTGTGGCAAAAATGAGCACATGTGAGAAGTTTTAAGTGAAAACCAATGAAATAACCTATTTTAACAGTACAACTTATCTCTCTCTTTGCACAGTTTAAATGCTGTTTCGATGCCACTGGAGAAAATGGTTCGAGATGGTTACCCCGAGGGCAATCCTGCTTTTGAAGGTCCTACCTGACCTTGGTTTGGTAATGGTTCAAGTAACAATCCTACTATTCAAGCAAGCTGGATTTAGGAAGAATGAAAAAAAGGCGTAAACACCACGCTGGTGGGGAATTCCACTTGAACAAATAAGGCCCTCGTCCAGGGAAGCACTTATTTTTACGCATATGAATAGTGCCTTACAGTCCAATGGAGCTTCTCCCACGCCTGAAGCTGAGCGTGTTCTTAAACGCTTAGTCGAACTGGGCCCCAGGTCCTGAAATAAAACCTTGACGTATGTGCTCCTGTATTGTAGCTAATGTAACTTACTGTTGTGACAAGAACCCATATTTTTGGTATTAAACTGAATGACTTCCTTTGCCAGCCTTTTACACGCGTATGTTTCGAAAGACATGAATATCTTGTAAACCTATACTAGTTTTCAATGTGTCTAGTAGCACCTACCTGGTTCTCTCAAACTACCATATTATATTAACATATTATTGCATTTTTCCACAGATGGGTATGGAGTGAACTGTAAAAACAAGCATGCAATCACATCAATGCAGACTTATTTCTTTAAAATGTCATACTGTATATGATTTATTATGTTAACACTCAACCACATCATATTATTTATGTCTGTATATTTTGAAAAAAAGTGCTGCTTTGATTGACGTCACCCTTTTTTCTTAGAAATTAACAAGATAAATGTTTCAACAAAAACAATTAAAATACTCTAATATTGTCCTTAAAAGGTTTATACTCTTCTGATAAATAATCTGACACAGCACCTTTAGCTTCCATTTCACCATACTACATGATGTCATATTCCAAACTCTCCCTTCCCCACACAAAAATAAAATCCCAGGAGAAAGTCCTTTACAGCAGACCATCACGCTTTTAGGCTTCACGAGTCCAGCAACCAGAGAGAAGTACTCTTTTGTCAAAGGTGCAAAACTTAGGAGCCAGACAAGCTCCGCCTAGACTAACTTGCGCTCTCCAGTGTAGAACCATTTCCAAGAGCTGTTGTGGCAACCTTTTTATTTCATTGGAAGAGGAAATAAGCCGATGGGCTTACAGTGTTTTGTTGTCATATTTAAGAGCATGTGATTTTCCAGCTGTCAATTACACAAAAAATTTCAGAAATAATCCAAACAGAGACTTTCACTGTGGAGCTAAAAGCATGGCAGGAATTCTCTATCATTCACGGTGACATAAGTTTGTACCTCACAAAATGCATAGACAGGAATTTAATATAAAGAATTAGTCCATTTACTGTATACACAAAACATATATCTTTTGTTTTAACACTTCTATTTTTTTTCTTTTTTTTTCTTTTTTCTTTTTTTTTGGCAAACCAACATAGAGAAGCAGCTCTGGAACTGCCAAATTAAAAATTGAGAATTTTAGCAACTCAATAGTATTTTTTAAGGATAGTAATCAAATGTGGTTGTAATTTAAAACCTGAGGCTGTGCACTGGTTGTTAGCTTAAAACTACCTTTCCATATAACATTGTGCTTCCATTGTATAACAAAGAAAAAATTAACAAGAACTAGAAAAGGTTGCTGCTGAACAGTGCTAGGACATACAGACAAAAAAATACTAATACATGTTATCTACTCAGAATATTGATTTGAGTCATATCTAAAGGGATATAATGGACATTAGAAAATGCTTACTTGTGACTGACTTAGCTACTGCCAAAAAAGTTAAATATGTATCAAATAATGTTTAATTGAATTTATTATATGCACTATATACAGATACTAAAACGCCTTGCAGTTGTGCCCCATGAACACTTCAAATTTGAGTAGGCAGGTGAGTTCATGTGAAGCAAATAAATTATAAAAACAGAAATTACTCAGAAAGATCTCTAATCTTTGCGACCCCAAAAAGCAGTAAAAGGGCAGGACAAATTTGTTTCAAACGAAGCACTATTATCTAACTTTGCAGAATCTGTATAGCTATTCAGCATGTTTTTACCACTGAAACATGGCACTGTTGTCAAGGTACCATTTAGAACATAAGAAAACAAAGCAAAACAAAACAAAACAAATCAGTGGACTGATAGGTTTTTTCCACCAAATCCAAGCATACAAGAAACTAGACTAAAAAGATTTCAATTGTGTTTCCTAGGGCATATGTTTCAAAACCAAGTTGCGCTTTGAATTATAGATAGACACGTATAAAACATTCTTTGTAAACCTCTAATCTTAGACTTAACGTTTTATGTAAGTAAACTAGGTCCTTACCTAACAGTATTTGTTATGAATATTGTTCTATGACGTACTAGTAGGGACATGATAAAAGAAAACTGAAAAAGAAGAAAGCTGCATAACATTTAAAAATGTAGAAAACTTGGATTAAGATGATGATTAACATTGTTAAGGCTGTATATTCAAGCACTGTATGTTAAGAGAGCAGTGGATATGAATTTTAGGCAATAAGAAATGTCCTGCTTTACGCATGATACTGTAATTATAGAATGATGATGTCAACAGCTGATTGTTGGCATAAACTGGCTACTAATAGCAGGTACGTGAGTTAATAAAGATAGCAGAAGATGGCAGAAATGAATTCTGAGAAATGATAGCCAGTTTTCTCCAGCAGTCAGCCTGATAAGTAAAACTCCAAGATTCTAGCTCTGCATCTAAATGAAATACTCTTTTTTCTCCTCTGCATTGACTTGGCTGCCTTCTGCATTGATAATGGCTGTGTCGGCATCAGGTGCATCTTCAGCTCCTTTTGCTTCGTTTGTTAAATACGTTCCTGTAGGAATCAAGAGAACAGAAAAGAAGAAAAAAAGAGAAAGATTAGGGGGTTTTAGCTTTATACTGCATTATAGGACGTACATTTCTAACAATGCTCCGATTGCTTCGTGAATGGACAAATATTTTTACACAATTTTAGTAAACATCATACAGGTATGCTCAACTTTTTAATTTGTCTAAATATTAATACTGATAATGCACATACACAAATTCAAGTATATCCAGAATAAATTAAGAAAGTCTTTTACTAAAAATCCACTTTATCTAACTGCAGTAACATGCAATATAATTTGCAATTATAGAATAAGTGATAAAATCTTGGTTATTTCATGGAACAGCTACCCGTAAAAAAAAAAAAAACAACCCAAACAACACCAAATTTGAAGACTTAGATATTAATAAATACTTATTTTTTTAAAAAAATACCCATGATTATTTTTGTATTTTATTTTTTCTTGATCGTATCTATACTTTCATTTTACAGAACTGTATCACAGTTATTTCCAAGAATTATAAAATTGAGGTAGTTTTATTAACTGAACCCATTCACATTACAGTATCACAGATATTTTTATGCTCAGCATATGAATAAAAAGAATTGTGTATAACAGCCAACTTTCCCTTTGTGAAAAGCATTATTTATGTTGACATAAGATGTATATGCGTTCATTCAGGAAAGTAGAACAAAAGAGACACACTTTCACCGGCTCATTAAAAATATCTTGGTTTTCCCCCCGCACAATCCAATCAAATTAAAAGGATGTTTTTATCAGTTTATGTCTCCTAGCCATATGACTATCCTATCTAAAACAAGATTTAATGAGTTAATACCAACACTAATCTCTCTTCACTTTGGGTTTTTTTTTCTGGTGGGGGTAGGGAATCTGTGAGTTTTAACAACTCATCTGAAAGCCATTCAGACGTTAAATCTCACGAAATGATTTTGGAATTAACTAGGTCAAAATAGCACCACAGAGAAGCTGAGTCAGAAGTCAGTGTCACTCCATCCCTCTCATCTCTACTGGCGGGGGTGGGAGGATTGAAAATGAAGGGAGTGGAATTCTTAAGGTGAAATCTCCGAATAAAGTAAAGCTTGGAGCAGGAATGAAACCTTTATTCCAGTGGCATCATTGGTAAAAGAGTCACTCATCTGAAAACTCGCCACTGGCTTCTGATATTATCTTGCGAATATATAATTAAAGTATTAGCACAATTTATTAAAATGAAAAATCTTGTTCATTCAAAAAATATATATATTCAGCATAGTGAAAACTATAAGATCATGCCATCAAGTATCTAGAGCTAGAAGGAGGAAACCAAAGGGCAATCTTATCTCAGCTTCTCTGAATCACTGACTTGTGATATGACCTTGGGCATGTAACTAGATGTCCTTTGCCTTAGCCAGTCCACTGGAAAACTGGGCAAAATTCAGGGACTTCACTCGCGGCTGGACTGTGCACTGAGCTTTCTTATCCAAATCATTTAATTGATGGAGGAACGTGAAAGGGAACAGCAGTCCCAGCTGAAATCGTGCCTTGCTTCCCGAAGTGACTGAACTTCCACTAAATCTGTCTTACCTTTATGTCTTGCCAGGTATCGACCAAGGAGAATTATAGAACATAGCGTTACAAAGACAACTACAGCCACTATTCCTCCTATAAGAGCGTGGTCAGGTCCGGTCTGTCCAGCCAAAGCGTTTGGATCTAGAGGGAGAAGAAAAAGCAACAGTAGTCCTACACAGACAAAAATTGTCTGGAAAATTCACAGTACCAAGTTCTATACCGATCACCCTGAAAATAGGGCATTTCCCTCTTTAATATTCAGCGTGGTTATTCCCACTTTTACTACCAGTATCTTATCAACAACACAGTGCTGCTTGTATTCCCAGATTGCTAAAGCCCTGAGGACATCACAGTTATGAAAAATATTACCTTATTCTTCTTTGGCAGAGGTTATTAAATGGGAAAGGTTTCTGGGTTTGTCCTCACCATTTTACAACTGAAAACCTGGCCACAGCTATTTATAGAAGGAAAAACAAGGAATGGAGAATTGGGGATCAGATAGCATCAGCAGAATAGTGTCTGCATAATACATAATTTATAGAACTGATTCTCAGTGGGGTTCCCTTATATATTCTCTTCCTCTCATTCCTATCCTATTGCACCAGAAATAAAAAGGCAGATAAAGTGCAGCCGTGCCGAGTTCCTCCGCACATGGCTGAGTCTGCATGAATTTGGTGAGATAAAGGCGTCAGGCAACCTGAAAGATCATCATTCAGTCTCAAGCGTCAGTTTGCGAATTTACTATGAATACGCAATTAACGCCTGATGTGAGCAAGCTGTAATAGATATAACAATATATAAGCACGTTCATTTTACTAACTCTGTGCAGAGCACTAGCAATACTGCCAGACTCAAGCTCTCTGTGCTGGTCATTTGCCTGTTCTGTTGCCTGGTGCTTCACAAAAGTTGCAAAGAGGCAATCATGGGAAATGGCACTATTTAGGGGTGAGTAATTCTGTGGAGGTTTTGAACAACGAACCAACAACCTGTGACAGCCGACTCACCTGAAATATGCAAAAGAAGGTAAAAATTCAATCTAAGGATCATGGTAAGATTTCTATTTTAATGAAAATGCCTCTGCTACGAAGTAATAGTAATTCTCTGAAGATGCTATTAACATGTACTGTATGTTGCAATCAGTCTACTCTCGCTGCTTCAAGGGCATTTTCCTTGTAAGAGCTGTTTATATTCTACAAATAGTTTGCAAACAACTTCTTTGCTTTGCAAAAGGGAAAGGCAGGAAAAATATTTACACAGAAAAAAAGGGCAAGTCTGTAAAGATGATAGAAGGGCCTCTCTGATAATCCCGAGGAGGTGCGATTCCGTGATACCAAATCTACATTCTCCTGACCCGGATCATTGTATAACAGTAAGATGTATAGATATATCTACATACACACAAGTGTACATAAATATAACGTTATATAGATGAAATAATCATGCTTTCCCCTCCTTTTGTAAACTCTCAGGCATACTGAAACTACACTTTCAGGTTTGCTGGAGCTCAGAGCGGTACGGCCACTGTTACAGGTACTGTTCTGCTCTTAACAGTCACTGAACCTGTCAAGCACGACTTTGTCACTTATTGCTGGCTTTCCGAGCTCCCACATCTTTCTCTTCTGGCTGCTAAGAGGACCCTGGGGAAGCTGGCCACAGCACTTCTGTGGACATGACAGCAAATAGTAGGCATTGGCCTCAAAAAAGCTAGAAATACCTGATAAAGTGAGCTGTGCCTGCCCCATCTTCCGTCTCCATGAACCTGCTGGCACGGTGCTGCTGTTGGCAGCACTATGCTGAGCACGCAGAATCAGTCCAAGGGGACATCGAGTCTATTTTGGCGATTAAAAATGACCCCAAGTTCTGTGTGCCAGCAGGCTCGCAGGGAAAAACAAGACAGCTTAAATCTCGCCTCCCCAAAGCAAGAGCTTGGAGCGCGCAGCCATCCTTTCCCACGCCTTGCAGAGGCTCTGTTTTCTGAGGGGAGTAAGGAGGAGGTGACTGCTCACTTGAGAAAATGGAAGGTGACAGCTTGCTGCAGGATTGTCAGCCTGCTTGAGCCATCGAGCAAATTCCTCCTTCTGTGGTGCCCGCAGCAACGTTGCCGTAAGCATCCCCCCTGCAGCAGAAAGGCAGCACCCGTTTGGGCACTAAGGAGCAGCCAATGTCCCCAAGTGCTGCGTGTGACCTGCAGGAGATGCTCTTCCCCAGCTTTGGGCCAGGAGTAGCATGAACGTGTTTTCCCACTAAAAGCTAACTCCTGCTAGTATACTAGCAGTAAAATTAAAGAATGAAAGGAGATATTTTAAGGGATAATATACTTCCCGATGCAGAGTATAATCCAGAGAAGGGTTAGCACAGCACTTTATCTAGAGGCATTTTTTGAAAAGCTGATTGCAGCGTACAGCCTTAGCTCAATACCCAGATTTACAACATATCTCCTCTGTGAGCTTTAATAAACATTATAGATAAAAATACTCACAATACACTGAGATGAATGCACCTCTGTGTTTTATCCTCAGGTGATGTCCCGTATATAGCTACTCACTCCTCCTCTGACATACCTGATGTGACTACATGTAGTGACCTAAAGCCAGCATAAATATAAGGTTCCTGCTTATCGGTGTGGATTACTGAGATTCTACTGCTGCCATGGGTTGAAATTTTTAACTTTAAAATTAATTTAGGTAGTGATTGGAATGCAAAAGTAGTATTGTATTTCTGCTATAATCTCTTAACCTTGGTATCAAAGCCAGATTATATTGATAAGTATTGCTAGATAAGTTTGTCCATGAAAAAAACTTGTGCATGACCTATTGCCATTGTATTACTACTGAACAATTTATATGTTAAAAAGAAAAAAGGAAAGGAAGGAGAGGAAGGAAGAGACGGAAGGGAAGGAAAAAAAGAAAGATCCTCAAAAGTGACCAGGGTTTTCTTGGAAACAAGCATTTTTTCATCTCAAAATGAAAATCTGTACAACATAAATAATATTATGAACAGGAAGTGCACCTCATAGAAATATTCTCCTCATAGAAAAATAATGTTAGCATTAAATATAAATATGCTCTACATTATGCATACCGAGTAATGCACTATACTTTTGCCTTTCATGAAATGACCTAAGCCCCATGAGTGAATTATAGATCTGGGGCTATCTATCATCTTATAAATAATTACTATGTCAAAATGTGCCTGAACAGTATCTGAAAGATAGAAATACAGGGGTTTGGAAACCATGCCATTTTGTGTTTTAGGTATTTATACAGTGAACATGTATAATGATCCAAGCGTTCTGGGCATTTGTATTAGCAACTCCCACTAAAGTTCCTGAAAGTGCTAAGTGTGTATGTGGGCTCTGATCACTCTACAGTTTGCTTTCCAAAAAATAGAGCAGTCTTCAGATTATTTTTAGATTCCCATTATAAGTTTTGTGGGCTTCACCAGGTAAATCCTACCCTGCCACACACACAACACCAGCAAATGAAATCTTAAGTATGTAATCGTGCAATAAATACTTATGATCCAGCCATTCCATTAAAAAAAATAATAATTAGATTAGTCTGTTCCTGTTTTAAATGTAGACTGTTTTTTACTGCTTGAGCACAGGCAGCTACAGTAGTCATGGCCTGAAACAGTGAAATTAGAATTTTGTAATCAGACTAGATCTTCTTCAAAGATCAGTTCTTTTTCTTTTATCCTTTAATGAGACTAAGGAAATCTTATAGCAAGATAATGACTCAAAAGCTCATAATTCTCTTTTGTTTGTTTTTGTCCTAAATTTAGGAAGCCTCTTCAAAATACTGATTGCTGATGCTGTATAGTTGCACCCATTTTCAACTTCTGGGATTTGCCTGTTACTGTTTGTTCACAAACCTACAGAGATAACGCATTTAAAATGACTAAGAGGAAAAAAAATGTATCATTCATTAAGAAATGAAACACATCAGATAAATCTTAGCCCTATTAAATAAGTAGAAATGTGCTTTTTATGACCTGCTAACAAAGTTTCAGTGTAGAATATTTTTATATGAATACACACGTTAGTTAAGCAGAGAAATTTTGGAACAGTTTTTCATGCATTTGCATAAAGTATATGTTAATTATTCATCTAATTTCTTTTTCTTCCTGCATAAGTTTCCTTCTTATTTATGCATAGCTAACTTGACTAAGTAGGCTGCAGGAAAGGGTCAGATAACCCTTTCCTGAGCAAAGGGAGAACAAGCACATTTGAGAATGATGAAATGCCATATTTTGGGGAACATATGCTCAAGTAGCCCCCTTTACTGCAGAATTTTATCAATGTGTATTTTTAGCTCAGGTGCTGAAGTTTAAAAAAAATCACTCTGACCATGAGATGTACCCACATTTGAGGCATTCAAAATAATAATTTGTTTTGACCATTTCTACTAAAAGAAAAATTGGAAATAAAGGTCTTAATTTGCTGTGGAGCTTAAATAGCTTTCACAAAGTGAAGACATATTAAGCAGATGTATTATTCATAAATTACTGTTCCTCAAGGCTGGGAAGAGAACATGGATGTCCCATTTCTCAGACAAGTACTGAAAGCACCAGCCTACAGTCACTTTTACTGATTTCATGAATAATCAATTTCTGAGGCAAAGTAGAACTGCTCCAGCAAGGGATCCTGAGGCATGGCTCCATGTTACAATTTATGTGGCAGAAACATCTCTTCAAGTGACCCCTGCTTCTTTCCCCGTATTCAGGCATTTGTTACCACCCCCCGTACAACTTGCTAATCCTACATACTTTTGCAAAAACAATTGTTTGAAGGGCCTGGCTCAAAATCAGATCAGGAAAGCAGTGTGCATTTTACGACTGGGAAACTCAAAAAGCACAAAATTTAAATAAATTGCTTTGTCATATTTGAAGGGTTGTTGAATTTTGCAGATGAGGGCGGGGTGCAAACGAGTGGTGGGAGCCAACGAACGTTTCTGGAGAAAATCTAGCAAGGAACCACAAATCATGAGACAGCTAAATCTGCACTACTTTTAAGCGCCTTAGCCAAAGGAGAGCAAACTGCAAAAACTATGGGAAGCAAGTAGTTTTGGGTTTTGTGAAGCCCACCAGTGAATGTAAGTTAAATTAGAAATATTAGCCCTTGAATTTTTTCTGCATTTCAGCTTAATTTCCTAAGGAGAGAGAGCCTGCATGATCATGCTCTTTCACTCTGTCCAAATTACTTAAGAACCCTGGATCCATTACACCGAGTTTTAAGAGACAGTAAAGATCTCAAGATTATTGATTTCCTATAACTAACCTGAAAGGACAGGTTGATGCAGGAGCTCAGAACTCATTAGGTATCAGAAAACCTATAGGAAGGATGCCTTTAGAAAAACCCTAACAGAGACAAAAGCCTCAGTCAAAATCTGTGCCCAAGAATCCATTCTTCATTAGAAGTTTCTCTCCATTGTGAGTACTTTGGTGTCCAATGCGGCACAGATCCTGTTTGAAGCTTTTCACATGGTTAGGTGGCATTTAGAACATCTGAGCCCTTCACACCTCACCTTTTTCCCATTCCCCTCGTATCCACTCTTCCTGCTTCTCTTCCTTCTTGTCTCATAACACATCAGCTCACACTGCAGTATTTGTATAATTCAGTTAAAAAGACAGTCAACCATGAGGCACAACCTCACTGGAAACTAGAGAAGATTTCTTTCTGCAGTTTATGGAACAAACTTGGGCTTTAAAATATATTTCAGCTAATATAATTCACCAGATTGAACCATAGAGTCCATATATTTTTTAACTGTCCCACAAAAGTAAGCTTTGGAAAAAAAATAATTAACCCCCCAAAAAACCTCAATGATTTGTCTAACATCAGTAGGAAAAAAAGACTAAAATAGGAATCTACTCACAATATGGATAGGTGGTAGAATGGGAGTGATAGCTGACAAGGTATTTGCTTTAGGAAAAGCAGCAGTAGTGCTGTCTGTGATAAATGCTGGTAAGTAGAATTTATCCATTTTAGCATCTTAATTTGGGCACCCCAGAGTTCAATTTCCCTTGCCTGGCCTGGAGTGCTGAAACAGGTACTTTTTATCTCACTTCGCAATATACCGCTAACCACTAAAATACATGTACGTGACACTTGTGAAAGTATTGTGGAGGGGGAAAAGAAAGTTTCTGCACCTTCATTTAAATTGCAAAGAGTAGCTGCCCAAAGGGGCTGCTTGTGAAATTCATTGAAAATGTGTTTTGTTATTAACCAAGTCTGAACTTAAAATATGTGACAAGCTTCTTTTTCCTTCCATGCCTGAAGCAAAGAAGAACAAAACAGTGTACTAATATACAGCATATATAAACTGCTATTTTAATAGTAGAACATCATCAACCATAGAGAAGACAGGCAGAAAAAAAGTTTACTTGTAAACCTTCAAAGGAATTGATAGCCTTTTCTTCCCGTGTTACTGCAGTAGCGCATTTGGCGCATTTTGCCTCTAAGTGGGTTTTTTTCACAGTACTGAATTATACATACATTCCTATTAAGAAGAGCCCACATCCCAGAAGGATAAAAGTCCCACACTAATGTTTCAGCAGCTGAACCTATAGCTCCTTTTGAGGAGTTCGTGTTGGTCTCGTCTATCTAAGAATTCTTTCAGTGGAGAGAAAAATCCAAATGTCTTCTGATGTCTATTTGTAAGTAGGTGGTCCTTGTCAAAGGTAAATAAAAACACTGCCCATGCCTATTTATTTTGTAAATGTACTTTTTGCAATGCTAATAAGAGAGCTGTATACCTACAACATTAAGACAAAAAGTTTAACAATATTTTTCAGGGTCCTTAGAGCCTTGTTCCAGATTTTGTGCCTTGTGTCATTGACATAGTTTTTTTTAAAGGTTTTTTTTTCTTTTCTTTTCTTTTTTTCCCTTAATGCTGCTTTACAAGCTCCAATTTCCTGAAGGGAACAGTTCCTCTAATTAAAGCACATAAAAGACTTTTCTTATTGACAACATTATATTTTTGTCCGTCAATAGACTCATTAATTGCTTCAGATTGCGTCTTTGGTAAAAATAACTAAAATCTGCAAATTTTTGCCTTCATCCTATTTTCTGTAGAGGATAATTAAGTCAACTCAGGGTTTGAAGAAATACTTGCAGCTTGTCCAGCTATAACTTCTGGCTACTGAAACAGGAGGCTGTAGAGAAAGAGACAACTGGCACAGATAATTGTAGAATTTCCCTCTTAAGGTTCTCTCCCCAAATGAGTCAACTGTGGGCTGCAGCAACAGGGAGGTGATAACTTAACTCTGCTTCCAGCATTTTAATTTTTTGTCTTCTTGTGAAGTTCCAGAATGCTCAGTGCCTTCATTGCAGAAAACAAAAGGAAGCAGTGAAGTTCAGTAACTTCAGCCTATTAGATATTAAAAAAAAAAAGAAAAAAAAGGAAGAACCCATCCCTGCCTTGAAAATCAAGGTGCCTGACTTCCTGCTTCATTAAAAAACCCCACATTTCATAAGTGTCATCTTTCCTCTGATGACTTTTCATCAATAAATATGGGAGGATCGCTGCTCTTCTTGATTTTCTTTGTCAAAAAAAGGACAGGCACCAGCTGGAGTAGGGTGTGTGTGGGTGTGTGTGTGCACAACTCCTTTTCCTGTCATCAGATGTTAATTATCTATACAAATAATGAACCATTCCCTAATTAACACAGAGACTGGAGATGCCAATGTACTCTTCTGCTCCCTTCCTTGTAGTACTTTACAGTTGCGGCTTTTGGTCACTTCCTACAGACTTCTATTTGCTAGAGAAAATATGAACATGATGGTGCGGGAAGGGATGAACATGATTGTGCTCGGCAGAGTTTTCTGAGCGCAGGCATTCAGTGCTGCCTGCCGTCGCAGGGGTTGGGGCCAGGCGCTCAGGTGGTCTCTGGCGGTCTTATCTTTCACGCACCATGAGGAAGCAACACATTATCACCTCAACTACACATCACCAACTATGGTGAGACTGCAAAGAGAGTAATCGCTCAAAGCATTGAAGTAAGTTTTTCTGCTCACCTTAAGGAAATCCCAGTAGCTTAAGCCTACTAAAAGTAGTATGAATGTTTCCACTGTGACCTTTTTTGCCACTTTGTTTTTACACTATCTGTTAGACAAACTCCTTCACAGACTGATCATCAGAGCTAATCACTGCAGAGCTCAAATAATAAATACCACCTCAAGTAAGCAGTGCAAGAAAGACATGCTTTCAGCTGAGAAATGGTATGAAACAAATGGAGGAGTTGAGGGAAGTGTAGATGGAGACAAAGCTGCTCCCAATGGCAGAAGCTAGGAGGGGAGGAGAAGGCTTTCTCACCAGTAAAGCAGAGCCACAGATATAAAGTTAGCTGAGAACACTTATGGTTGTAGAAGGATCAGAGAAGCATGAACAGATTCACAGTTGCACAAGGTACATTGTACTGAATGTGTTCATGAAGTTTTAAAACCAAGAAGGGCAGCTTTAATTTAATTGAAGAACAGCTCTAATTAAAACTTACTTTGCGGTGGAAGAAAACCTATTGTTCAAATGAATTCTTTATGCTTGTCATACTAATTTTTTCTTACCAAATCAGATTAGGATAATTATAAGCCTATAATGACATCAAAACACCCCAGTAAACCAGCCACTTACAGCCAGAATCTGACACCATATTCATGCTGAATAGCAAATTAATATGTCGTGGGACTACTCAGTACGAGTAATTGTAACAGAATTTCCTCTTTGGCAGTTAATAGCATATTTTATCTGTCAATATACCTCTAGAAGATTAGCAAGGCATACTTGTGGTTAGGGTAACTGATCCAAAAGAGGCTGTTGACTGACCCAGCTCATCTCGGAAACAGACATGTGAGAGACATTAGCAGAGACAGTCTGTTGTAATGCACAGAGTAACAGAAGAGAAGAGTAAATTATTGATAGGAAGGTGAGCACCCCTGTTAATATGTGAGGCATCTTTTAAAGCTGTTTTAATTAGGGCATAAAATCTTATGTAAATTCTCTGGGACAATGGCAATATCCATTAGTGAAGTTTCTGTCCAAGCAATAAAACCACCTTCAATTTGTTTGAATTTTTGCCTGTGGTTTAACTGAATGCTATGCCAACTCTGTACTAATGGAAAGAGCAATATTTTCCCCATTTAATAATGACATGCTTGATGGAATTCAATATCTTAACCAAATTCTCCTCTGGGAACATTAAGACTGTTGTTTTCAGATGCCTTAAAGTTAAATACCATCCAGCTATTAGTAAGAGACTGTTTGCTCTTAATGCCATTGATTGCTAATGGATTTGCTACGAATAAGGTTGGTCTTTGCTTTCCTAAAGGCTTTTTGTATTCATAAAAAAATAAAGCTACACAGTTTTTGGTTTATGAGCCTATGTTTTTTAACTCGGCAGCATGCATTCATTTCCAGCAGCACTGATGATCTCTACTGTCAACACCACGAGCTGCAATACACCCGCATTCTACCAAGGGGGTCACATCCACACCAGTTTGCAACTGACAGATTCATTTCCGACCTTCTCTTGAGACAGCAGTGAGGACTGAAAAAATCAGAGGTCCACTGTAATTACTATGTATATTTCAGATTAAGTAAATGTGATAAAAGCCTCCATCTGGCTGCTGATCAAACGTGCACAGGCAGGCTGATTTTCAGTGACATATTACAATATGTCTCTTGTAACCGTCCCTAATGCCATCCTGTAAATTACTTACATTTGGGATTACTTGACTACGCCAGACAGAAATATTACTCACTGCTTAAGTGCTGCCTACTGGGAGTATGGGAGACGCGGTCTAATCTTAAAGTTGTTAAGCAAGGCATTAAGAAATAATGGGGCCATGTTTATTTTACTAAATGCCGATTGTGCTTGTACTATTTGAAGATGGCAAACCCAATTTAATAGTAGCCTGAGCCCGTTCCCAATGCTGGCAAGCTGTAAAAAGTCTAACGCTGGGGAAATAAGCGTAACTGGTGTGCCGGAACAGTTCTTGAGGAGAACTTTAAAAATCAAAAAACTCCTGCAAAACATCTCAATAGTTTCAAATTATAGTCTATCTGCTGAAAAAATGCAGGCCTCTCTCTGAATAGAAATTCAGAGGTTCAGGGCCTTTCATTAAAGAAAAATCCCAACCAGCTACCCAAAAAAGAAACAATAGAAATTTCAAGGGAAGAAGAGAAAATAATGCTGCCATTTCTCCACTACTTTACACCTCTCCTCGCAGTGGTGGTTGCAATGTGCGGAGAGTCAAAATTTACTACATTACTGAAGGTCTTTTAAAAAACTTATGGTAAGAAAGAACGGCTGGGGAAAAATACGTGTGGGATATTCACAGAGCAACTAACTGTGGTTAGAAGGGCTGTTCTTTCTTATGATTTACAGCTCCTTGAGGTTTACAACTCACAGAAGAACAAAAAAATTAATTCAAGATTGAAAATACCAGTGCTTATTTTTTAAAAAAAGAAAAATCTCCTCCCCTAGCCAAGCTATGGATATTTCTGGCCTACCCTGTTGCATTTGTCCTTCTTGTTGAACATTCATTCTGCCCAGAAAGCGTACCAGGAAACTCTGGGTAAATCAAGGAGCAAGGATCAGCAAGGAGAGCTTTGGCCCTTTGAATCCTTGTTGTGAAGGCCAGCAGAAAGCCCTTGTTGCTCTACAGCTCTTAAGAAGACAGTATCTTTGTACTGCACTGGTTAAAATTGGCTTCCTTCTAGCCATTGGTCTGGAAAAAGTTCTTGGAAGCATTCATCCGCCTGGGAAACATCTCATGGCATTTTTTGCTCTAGAAATATTCTGCTCATCTCCTATTTGATCACTCCAGCAACTAACTTTCCCTTCCTTTCCCTAATCAGTTCTTATTCTGTTTTAACTGCATGAGATTTTCCATATAATCCCTTCACCCAAAATTATCTCATTAGCCTACATCACTTGGCATCCACTCTTACTTAACTGAAGTGGTTCATTAAATGACATTTCCACTTAAAAGGCCTCTAAAAACTTACTCCTCTCTTTAGGAAAGCATGAACACAAAAGGTGAAAGCAAAAACCAACATTCCAAACAAAGCTGGAATTAACACGACTCTTCCAAATGCCACTGCTGAGCAACTTCTCTTTATCTCTTTCCTCTTCCCTTCCTTCCTAGCAAGTCTGTTCCCTTTACCTTACAGCCATGTAAGGGACATGATGTTTCTCTCCGAATTACTCTGTGTCCTTAAACTGATTAAAAATAAAGATGCACTCCAAAAACGTGACTCCAATCATTATGACATTGTTTAATGCAGAAGGTTTTGTTAGTCAGCCAAATTTTAGTTATGACTATCTCACTAACATCTATAACAATAGTATTCCCAACATGAAGGTAGTAGATACCACATTCAGGTGAAAACAGAGATTCCTTCTGAAAGGTTGAGCACATGAAGGCAAATGTGGATATTTCAAGCTTTCTGGCATTGCAGCCCTTAATTCAGTAAAATAAATAAGTATGCAACAAAAGGGACTTAAAACAGGATTAAGTGCCTTTGTGGAGTTAGAACTGGTATGTTAGACCCCAGCTTCAGTTTACTAGACACCGGCTACCGAAGCAGACAAAGATTAACTAGAGAAGGAGCTAGGACTCCATTAGCTGTGAGAAGCAGTGTTCTTAGCCTTCCTTGCCCTCTGGAAAGCCTTAGCGAGCTGCTCCTCCTCCTGCGGAGGTGAGATTCATGAATTCAGAGCCCACTGCGACAGCTTCTCTCTGACACCAGCATGTCTAGGTCTGGCGCCAGAAGCAGCAGCGAGCCCGCGGCGCTGGGCAGCGCATAATCAGAGAGTCCCCCTCGCTGGCAGCCGCCTCTCATCAAAGCGCTGCTCTTGTCACCTGGGCCAAGGAGGCAGCATGTGGCCTGTTCCTGCAAAATCTATTTCAGTACTTAAGGTGGAAAGGGTTTTCTTACACCTCGCAGTCCAGCAAAATCATAAAAATGTACACTTGCTCTGCCTAGTGATGGCTTAGTCTGCTCACAACAACGCATAAAGCCTCGATGTTGGTGAGGTGTCTCTCCAGGACACCACGCTGGTGGCACCCTTTCAGAGGAAGGTTAGTTTTTCCAGTGATAAGCATGGAAAATCAGGTTTAAATCCTTGCCATACAACAAATACCCTGGTGTGCACTTTGGCAAAGTGTTTTCTTTATCTGTGCCTCAGTTGCCCTAAAATAAATGAAGACTCATGAACAATGAAGGATCTTGACTTATAGAATGGCTCACAGAACAATGAATGATTTTGAGATACTGCGATAGTAGGGGTAAGGCAGGTACTTCATCTGTCCTTAGAAACAATATTCTGTATAACAGTATTTAAAAAATTTGAAATGGACTTTTGCGGGTTTAATTTTTGCTTTAGTTGGATATAATTTTTGTTCTTTGGATAAAAGGAAACTGAGCATCTATTATTATGTGTTTGCATAATGAAGAAATTAATAGCTGGATGCCTTTATTTCCAAGAGATGAGACTGAACAAGATAGCCTTACACAGCTACATTACTAAAAGTAATTCACACCAGGTAATTGATGAAGATAAAAATAAACAGAAATATGGAAATAAGCCAGAAATGGATGAATCTACTTCCAGATTATGGAAACAAACAGAGAAGTATTAGGGATGTTGTTAAACATTGCTAAACAGGTCAACATGAACCCTTGGGTTCATAAATAACCTTGAATTTAACACGAAAAGTTGTTCCATTTTAATAATTGAAGATGTATGTCAGCTGATACAAGAAGGCAGAAAAGAATTACTGTTTAAGAAATGAACAGGCATAGTGTCCTGGCTTCAGTTTCCCTTTTCATCCCAGTAATGTCTACTTTCTCATAAGTGCTAATAATTTATGTATTACAATTAAACTTAGAAAATTATGATTAAAACTTCTTTAGATTCAGTTACAATAACTTCCTAAAACTTCAGGGAAGCATTTAAAGGCTAGTTCCTTTACCTGTATGTTAATGAAATGCAACAATACAGTTTGGAACTTTAAAATTACATGAGGCAAGCAAACCTGCATCTAGCTGTCAAGGTTTCAGCGAACAGTATTACAAGGTAATCCTACCATTTTTGTGACAACTGAGCAACAAAAGCATCCACAACAATCACAATAAAAGACCCATAAAATGTTATTGTGTGTACGGGTACAGTGATTTCTCTTAATAACTTTAGTAACTGCTCAAGCACATGAACATGTTAGATATTTCAAGAGACATTTGTGCCTTTCATTGCTGCCATAGGGTATAAGCCGTTAAATCTTCATGGTACTATAAACTAGTATTGTTCCAAAAGTTACCATGGCTCTGCAAATATAAGCCATAATATATTTCACATATGTTAAGCATGACAATCCTGGTGAATGATACACAAAAATAAAAGAAAGAAGCAAATTCATACCCTGCAGAGGACAGCTAGTTAGTTGCTGCCTGCACTCACAGAAAGTAAGGGTCAACAAGGTGGCTGGGGGCTGGAACACATAATGTATGAGGAGATGCTGAGAGAATTCCATTTTTTCAGCCTCAAGAAGAGAGAGCTAAGGGAGGAAACATTATTGCTATCTTCAGCTCCCACATGAGAAGGAGAAGAGATGATTGAGCCAGACTTTTATTAGAAGTGTGCAGAGATGAGAGGCAATGGACACAAGCTGGAATATCAGAAATTCAAACTAGATATTAAAGAATTCCTTTTCACCACAAGGATGGTCAAACACTGGAACAAGTTATCCAGAGACGCTGTGGGTCCTCCATCCTTGGACATATGCAAAACTCACCTGAATGAGGCCCCAAGCAACCTGATGTACAGTGGTCCTGCTCTAAGATGGGCTTGGATCAGATGATCTCCAGAGGTCCCTTACCACTTATATTATTCTACAATTCTAGGAAATGGGGCAAAAGCCACCAAAACAAAGAATACATGGGGAAAAAAAAAATAGATAAAGAGGTTTTCCAGATTTCTGCATCTTAAAATGAAGAGTTAATAATAAACCAGCATCCAGCAGATGGATGCTAAGATCCTACTATTGCTTTAAGATATACTGTTCTTTCTGTATTGTCTTCCATTGTTGCTGTGACTGTTATATCCATACCACCAAAAATTCAACAGGCTCTCCAATTACTTTTCTCCTGCCTTTTAGTAACGGACACACTTGAATCAGGGAGCAGGAGTTCACATAAAACCTTAGAAATTATACCACAGAAAGCAGCTGTATGTTGGCAGAGGAAAACTCAATGTGATATAAAGGGCTTTGTCTTCCTCTAATAATTTATTTTTTCTTGAAATAAATTTTTTTCTTTATCTCAAAACCAGGGTCACAGCAGCCATTCCGGAAAAAAAATTCTGTACTAGATTATTTCAGATAATGTTTTACAAAGCATTATACATAACAAGAATGTCAAAGATCAGCAAATTGTTCCAATGGACTTTCCATCAAATTATGTTTACAATTACTGAGAGGTTAGATTTGCAAAGAAATGAGCTGACATTTCAGCATTCTGTGGCAATTGCAGTATTTTCAGTCTGAGGATTTCAGTTTTATGGCCAGCTTGACAAACCTAGTGTAATTCTGTTTTTCTCAGTTATAGCTAGGTTTATTTATAGCAAGGTCAACTCATTTGAAATCTCTTGTATCTCTTTACTCACTAGAGAAATTGTCATGCAAGTAAAACTCTGGATGGTGTTGTTTCTCTGTAATAGCAGGGAGTAACAACCAGCAACCACAGAAATTGCTTCTCTGCCTGTCAGACTTGATATTCAATGCACAAAACATTTCGTAGATAAAAATATACTGCAGCTTATCTCCATGTAATAACAGTGAGCATGCATCTTTCAAAGTACACTGTAGGCCCCAAACACGGCAGGGGCTCTGATGGGACTACCACATGGAAGCCCTCATCTAACAATCTGACAACTAAATATACGGTCCAAAACTTCTCCACAAACCTGAGACGATAAAATCCTGCTGCAAAAATTCTGATCTGAAATTTCCCTCTGCCCCCAAATTCTGTGGGAAATCATTCTGGAGTGCATCAGCCATCTCTCTTTTCCTCCTGCTCCCCCCAGTCCCTTCCTCTTTGGTAATTTAACTTCAAGGAGAGGAAAATCTGCTAATGATGTAGTATCCCAACTATATTTAGGAGTGGCCTTCCACACAGTTTTCTGGCCTTCCACAGCCCTAGCACCATCCTTTTTCTCTTGTCACTTTTTCGTGAAAGATGCTCACACAGCTCCAGCAAAACTGTCATTTAAAATTACTTCCCCAGTGCCACAAGCATCTGCATAAATCCTGTTATTGCCTTGCTATTGTGTTATTTTTAATTCCTGCTATTGCTTTGGAAATTAAGAAGTTTTCCTTGTCCCAAAAGTAGGTTCCATGAGACCTCTTGCATCTTTGTCTATTCAATGTTATTGTGTACTCAGGATGAGAACCAAATGCACGTTTAAATATCTTTAATACATCTTAGGTCAAATTTGAGCAACAAAGTCTTGAAGTGTGTTCACAAAGCGTGGCTTAAGCCATTTAAAGGACAGTGAGACAAAAATGTGCCTGAGGAACATATCCTTGGATAACTAACACTCGGTACTGTGCGTGCCTAGAGGCAGCGCTGTTTTGGCTGAGCTGATCATCTGTGTACCTGCCTGCCCCATGAAGTTGTTTTATATTCACAAAGTAGGTGTCTCTAGCTCTAAGTTGCCTGAGGGCCCAATTGATTTGTTTCACCTCAAGAATGTTAAATACACACTTGAAAACACTGAATTCACATCAAATTGTACTAGCCACAGACAATTTTATTCAAGATGCAACATGAATAGGAGCAGAATCATTATGTCTCACTAGGGGTGTGGAGATTAACAGGAAATACTAAAATAAATACAATTCTGGCATGCATGAAAGAGGATGAAACCCCCTGAGAATCATAAGGACATCACCACAACAAAATTACACACCATGGCCATGACCACCTTTGCACTATGAGACAGAAATTATGTCAAGACCCCAGAGGCTGATAGTCATGTTATCTGAGAGGTAGGGTTTTGTGACCTTAATTCAAGAAAACACCGCTTTTGAATGGAACTGGCTTGAAGCATAGGTAGAGTGAACACATGAGTTATGGTACCCAAAGAACAGCTTGAAATGTCTAATTCAACATTGACCTCCTCTACTATAGCTGACTGCCTAACATCATGCACTTGAGTATCAGATTGACTCTTCTCTGGCCTTGTTCTCTGTCGACTAGGTGTCTCTAGAAAGGCAACTTCCTCCCGGGCAAAAAACTCAGAAGACAGATACAGTGACACACCTCTTGTCTTGTCCCCTTTCATACAAGAGCAAGTGTATGTTCACCAGCTATGGTATGATTTGGCCTTGGGCATGATCAAAATGTTCCAGCGTTCCTAACGAGAGATCAACTACTTTCAGCTGGGTCGTTCCTCAACAACGCTTCATCTATGAGAGAACTGGAATGCTGTATTTGAATACATCATATATGAAGGACATGGTGTCACTAAGATGTTCTGCTACTTTCTGTAAAGATTAGTTTGATTCCTGACTGCATGTTCAATAGAATACACTCAGTTAAAATCTCTATTTCTCTCTTTCTCGCATCTCTTCAGAGGTGTGTACTTCTGACGCAGCAGTTGATTAGAACATAAGGTTTTTAAGCACATTTACGTTTAGTTGATAGGGTACGTTACTCATTTACGTTCACGACTATTCAGTTTTAAAAATCCATTTTAGCATCTTATGACAGGAATTTAGAGTTCATTGACTAATTTTCTACATTTCTAAATGTTAACATTTTTATGGGAACAAAGAAGAAAATAGTGTATGTGAAATCTGCTTGCAAAGTTTTCTTCTAAACACTGCTTTTTTTACAGAATTTATTTTCTAGTTATTAAAAGAAAATCTATTGAAACTAAGAAGCACAGTTAAATGTATATCATGTCATCTAGCGTTGCTTAAATTTGTTCTTTGAAACATCTGCTTTTCAAGCTTTATTTACCTGCCTGGTGATAGTCAGACAAATCACTGCAAGACATTTTTTGCCAGAAGAGATATCTATCATTTCACAGAACAGATGCAGAGAAGAGAAGTTGACTTGCTTTTTGCTGAAATATGCTGGAAACAAAAATTGCCCAAACAAAACAAATGCTTTGGTTTTCCATTACGTCCACGAAGAACTACACCAGCCAACCTTTTAAATAAATACTATCGTGACTGAGCTTAACCATTATCAGAGGCTTAACCATGAACAGTTTAACATTGTGTATGCTTCATGCTTGCTTTACTTCAGTATCTAAGGATGCAGACTTTCTCCCATTTGACTCGATGCACGTTTCAAGCTTTTAAATATTTTAAACAACTTAAAACTACTACTAAGGGTTGTTGGCTGACAGAGATGCTTCTCAGCCAATGCAGACTACTTCTGGGACCTTCTTTGTGTGCAGTATCATCAAAGATGTGCTTCTTCTTAATACAAAGAATACAGAAACCATCAGAAACCATTCTGAAAAGCACTGTAAATGTATTTATCTCATGCACATATTTACATTGTGGCCTGACATATATTTAAACACAGTATCATCAAGAAAACGTTTTGAACCAGATTTATAAGCTTTAATGGAAGCCTGTCACATTTTCTCAGAGCACAGAATGAACTCAAGGAAGCATGTGCAGTCTGGTGAGAAAGAACAACCCTCGTGCTGGTACATCGCCAGCAGCCAAGCCCAAGCACTAGAATTTCAGGAAGGACAGTATTTATTAGTTCAAATTGCATATTTTGGCATAAAGCCTTTTTATGGACTGGTGATTTTTTAGACACCAGATAAGCGTTATAATCAGCTATTACAGAAATCCTTGTTTAAAACGCTGACATGTGAAGGAAAATATTAAAAAACTAAATCTGTTTAGTCCATAGGCTCACACAGAGAAAGGAATACGGAGGGAAGCGCTAGAGAAAGTCTCTCCTTTTAACTCCCAGTTCTCAGAATCTGACTTCAAATTATTCCACCTCTTCATATGCTAACAGCAATATGGATAGGATTACTTGAGGAGCAAAATACCATACAGCGCAAGAACTTCATAGTATTGTCCTTTAAAGAAGCAACAATGTGTTTGGGATCCATGACGCATGGAAAGCACCAGTTCAGGGGGCTGCTTAAAGAGAACAAAATGAATGTTGTGAAACATTCCAATACAACACTTTGAAATGTCTCATACGTGCCTTTTGAGGAACATAAAAAATGGTGGCTGTGATTGCTTTTCATAGCTGACAACAGCATTTTGATATCAGATCTTTCTTTTTTTAGGTAGAACCTGTGTGAAACAAGCAGCTGTGCATCAAAACCAAAATATTCTTCCAAAGAGCTACAAGAAAGACCTAAGACATAAAAGGACTGATAATTATAACTGCACAAACATAATGAGCTCTGAGTGTAATTGATGGTGAGTTGAACTGTTCTTTCAAATCAAAAAATCAAACTTCATTTTCAACATGTTTAGGGAGAGTTATTGTAGTGCTAACATTTTAATAGTGTTTTTACACTTAAATTGTACAGGAACCTTTTATTCCCAGAACACCCTGAAAACTAGATGACTCATTTCAATAGGTTACGCCTCGTGAAACATTTTAAACAAACTTGAAAATCAATTATAATGACATAGATGTTACTCGGGTTGTAGAAATGTTGGAAAAAGCAAAGCCATGCTTTTCTTTACAGCATTATGTGCTTATTAACATCTTTGATACAAGAACATAAAATATTTTAAGAGATTTTAAAGACACAGAAGAGACTGGAAAGACTGAGAAAGGGAGAAAAGAATCTGCCCTATGAACACAAACTTCCTTCCTTCCATTTTTCCCATTTCGTTCACTTTTGTTCATAAACAACTTTGAATCATAGAGATGCAGCCATGCTCTCTGATTTGTGGTACTTCCTACATGACGGAATGCTCTAAAATTCAGCAGAAAGAGTTTCTGTGCCTGTGGATTAAACCAACCGGGACCAAAAAAAAGTACTGAATACATTTGTTCTCTTTATGTGGCAGGGATGAGGAAGGGAAAGGCAGATTTTCAGAGGCTCCTTAAAAGAATAATGAATTAAAATGAGCATGCCTTTCTCTTAGTTATTGCTGTTATTACTAGTAGCAGGAGTAGAAGGATATTTATTTTACATATATATCATTTGGGGAAATTAGAATTAGTGTTATAAACTAGACTTGTGCTTTCTTCCTCCAAATGCTGTCTGTTTACACACTGTTTAAAAGAAACTATGAGGGATTCTTCAAATACTGATAGGAAATAAGATACAGCCTTCTCTGGATTGCACAGTTGTCCATTTCTATTCTTACGGCATTGAAAAAGAGATGCATACCAACAGAGAAATAAAATACGTGCTCGTATATCCCTGCGCATCTTTGATTTTCTACTTGAACACCACGGAAGGAGAGACTGAGCTTTAGGAAATTCTCCCATTTTCTTGGTGTGCGAAACTCAGCTCACCGGTGCACAGGCCTCCTGGGTCCCTTCCCCACATTTCGAGAGCTGCCTCCTCCTGATAGCGAACCAGCTCTGAACTTTGCCCTGTTCGTCAGTCATAATAGTTAAGACAGCAATGGCACAACTGAGCTCATGGGTTCTGTTTCATATTTTGCATGTGTTCCTAAGTATTTAATGTTATGAAGAAAAGGATGCAGAGACACGAAATTACATCCTCTTTGAGAAGAGTATGGATGGGAATAGCTACAGTGGTGAAACTCAGCCCCTATTAAGTCAGCAGGAAACTTCAACTAGCCAAACTAGATTTCAAGCCAGAATATTTGCCCATGCTCTATTTACTCTTGTAGGATTAGCAAAAACCAGATGGGTAAACAACACATATTTTAGGAAGTTTCTCCCTTATTTTCCTTTTCTTTCCCCAATTAGTTGGTTGCTTTGCTGTTGCTAAGTTCCTTTTGTTTTCAAAGAATCTCATTTTCTGTCCATTGAAGCAAAACTGAAGAAAAGAAGTGAAAAAATGATGGGGCAACTAGGCAGGTAAAATCCTTGTAAATCCTGCTCCGAAATGCTTAATATTCTGAATCCCTACTTCAGGGAGATGAAAACCCTGTTGGCATAGTCTGAGTTGCACTGATGCCTGAGCAGGAAGAGTTTACTGTAGATTTGGAGGCTTGACTTGTTAAAAAAAGGAAAGAAAGAGCAAGAAATTAAGATTCCTCTGTTATGCTGGGGGTTTCTACAACACAAACCTCACTGATAAACAGAAATATAAACAAACAGAAATTAGAAGCATTAGAAGTGGTCACAAACTGCTGAAGGTCTCCATTTAATTAGTATTCAAACTACTCGCAAACCATCTAGCTCATTTTGATTCATTATGAAACATTACTGGAGAAACATAAAAATAACATAATTCCTAATGATTAAGACTGCCATTATGTATATTTGTATAGACATCAGATTCTTTTCAAGTTGCTGGGACCAAGCCAGGATTCCAATTTTTGCCCGAAGCAGGCAAGAGACTCTGCTGCAATGAAACTTTAACATCCCTACTGCAAACAGAAGTATGCCTTGAGAGTGTAGGCTTAGTTCAATTGCCTGAATATACACACAGAGGCAGAGTCTTCTCTGCATCATCTAATGGAATAGAAGTGTTATTATATGTTTGTTATATATTCTTTAACATCCTTCAAGCATTACTCCAGTTGTAGCACTATATTAAGATGCAGTATCACTTTTTTTTTTTCTTTAGCAAAAGAAGACATAATTAGTACATACTTAATGGACAGGCCAGGAATCAACTCCATACCTTCTTCACCCACCCACCCTAACTCCCCCAAACAATCCAAACCTGAATATTCCCTCACATATTCAATGTAACATGCACAACATTTCATACATGGAGTTACCAGGTTAGACTCACAGGGCTTGAGCGTTGTAAGCTACTGCTACTCAACAGTCTTCGCTGACGTGTAGTAGCAAGGAGACTGCTCGGGGTATGTAAAACCAGATCATTTGGATGAAAATGTCTACGCAGATCATTAACTTCTACCTGTTGGTGCCTCTCTAGTTGTTTCCAGTGATTCTTCTCTCACACATAAATGGGTGAATATTGACAAAGGAGAGTAAAATCCAGATGCTTTTAAATTTTCAGGGCTAAAAGTCACTGTTTCTGACTTATGACTGGATGTGAATTAACTGTGCTTTCTCCTGCCCATGTATCAGAGGCAGTAGGGTGGACCGGGCAGGATATGTATCCTCTTAGCAGCTAGAGTTTCACAGCCAGCAATTCAGTGAAAGCAGAAATTGAAAATGGCATGCTAGTAAGTGAAAAGAACTGCAGCAGCTTCATCACTGGTCTACAGCGGAGATACAGCCTGGGACCTAGAGAGGAGTATGCCTCTCCTTGCTCTCTGTGGAAAGAACCCGAACACAGCTTCAGCTGGGTGCCAATTTCCAGTGCTTACTCTTTCAAGACAATAAGCTATAAGAGCTCTGCTGATGCACCTCAGGTCCGAAACAGCATCATCTTTGCTGCATGATCTTCCTAAGAGTGCTCCTGAACTTGAAAATCAGCCTGAATTTAATGTGTATCACCAGAAGAAAAAAAGCCAATGAAAACTCTCTAATTAATTACATATCTCTTTTTCCCAAAGGAAAAAAAAACACACAAAACCACAAAACCCCACTGTATTAATTATTTTCTTTAATCCACTATAAGACCCCTATTTTTATGACTTCATTCATGGATTTTGTAACTTCTGAATATAGAAACATGTGGGGATTTTGGGCGGGAAAGACAATGCATATGTATAAATTATTCACAATATACATCCTTGCTCATATAAATCTGCCCTCATTGGTACTGCACTCAAATTTAGATTTGTGTAATGATCACCAACTTACTCTGATTTCATATGAACTGTACCAAACATTTTACCTATGTTTGCTCTGGTAAATGAACTCTGATATGGATAGCAGCATATTTACATGGTTTGTACATCAGTAAGGTTTTAACAATAAATTATACTGCTAGAAGATTTAGTTTAACTACATTGGATTAAGGTAGAGGGTTATAATAGTTGTGATTTAATCATCTTGAAATTTTTAGGATTTTTATCTGTGGTCATAAAGTCTGAATTTGTATTACCCCTCTATATGCTTTATGTTCCCTATTCCTACCATTATTATAACATATGGTCTTTAGGTTTCCCCTACTACTTTGGTTAGCTGTGGAAGCATTACTAATATTACAACCTTGAGCCACCGATTCAATATTTCTTTCCACATACATGGTATTTGAGACTTGTAGTTTTAAAGTAGTGCAATTGCCAATTAGTTTGATAGTCATTTTACCACTGAACTCACACAGTGGCTAGCCATGGAGAAACATTTTCTTTTCCCTTATAGCAGTAAGAGTCACATCTGATGAGCTTTCTTTCTGTTATGGTATCTTTTATTTCTGATAAAGTAAATTATATAGTAGAATGAACAAATGCCTTTTTCATCTGTAATTTGTATTTGCATTATTGGCAAGGAGGAAAACTCATAACTTGGTTTTTATGATTTTATAATTTCGTTGAAACTCTGGGACTTGGCAATGAAGAGTTTAAATTTGTAATTCATTTTGTTAGATGTGTTACATCACTATTATTTATGGCAATAATGGGGGAATCAAGCTGCACTCTCAAGCATCTCCGTCTCTTTCATGACCATTAGTCTTTATTGGGCTTACTTACAAATAAAATCTTAAATTTAGGGGAAAAGCTTGCAAATTCTGTAACAGTAAAAGAAAACACACTTTATTCAAAAGCATCCTTCAGGAAAGCACAAAGTACTTCACTGTTACGAGTACATGCATAATAAGTTGCCCATTTGCTTTTATGTTTTCAGGGTTGAGGCCTAATTAAAATACACTATGACACCTTTAAAAAATGTTATTCGGTGTCAAAAAATTCCAGTATCTGCTGTTTTTCACAAGCCTTCAAACTCAGCCCTGTCCTAGTCTTTAAAGTCTACACAGGTAGATAAATGTGACTTTGTAAAAATAATCTTTGAAAGCATTATAGGCTCCTTAAACAATCTAGCTTTACTAGTTTATAGCAAGACAGACGCCAATTGAAACTGTAATTGCTTTTTCTTTTTACCAGACAGTAAGAGAGCAATGGTTTTGGTTTAGAGTTCCAAACAATGTATGTGCTCAAATCACAGATACGTTTTCCAGGTACAGCTAGAGCCACCGCGCACAGGATGACAAAAATGTTCTCATGTTTCATGAAGACATTTCTCCAGCAGGCTTTGTTTCTTCCTGGTAAACCTCATTTTGCCAAAAAATGATATGAAGCATCTTCTAAAAATATCACAAGTCAATAAAAATTTCTGAATGGCCAGTACATGGGAAAAACAGGGACACAGTAGTTCTTGAAAATCTCGATGATACATGTAATGATCACTGACTTGGTTTGATTTGGCAAGATTTGTGTCAAACGATTTTTACCTATGTTTGCTGTGGTAAGTGAACTCTGATATGGATAGCTGTATATTTACATTGTTTGTACATCAGTAAGGTTTTAATAGTAAATTATATTATTAGAAGATTTAGTTTAACTAAATTGGATTAACGTAGAGGGATATTACGGTTGTGATCTAATCATCTTGTGATTTTTAATATTTTTATCTGTGGTTATTAAATTAATATATTCAAATTTACTTTTCTTAACATCGCAACAAAAATAGCCTTGTAGTCTATAGTTATCATAGTCAGTAACCTAACAGTTATAAAGGCCCATTTTGATTTAACAATTTTATTATTTTTAATAATAATTAAAGCTATGATTTGAGGTTGGTATGGTTTTATTCATTTAAATGATGATCAATATGAGATTTGCAATTTTTTCCCTGTGCAGAAAAATCTTATAACATAGGAATGGGTGTACTAGATCAGAAGACACCACAATCTAGTCCAATTCCATTTACCACCAGATGAAAAATGGACTATGTAAAGTTCCCCTTCTTCACTCACCCATTTTCTGACTCCAGAGTCTAGAAACTTTCTGCATTTGTGACTGTATTCACATCATTCACTTTTTTCATGTCATTTCTAATTTAATTTAACTGCTACCACCTCTCTTTCCAGCTATCTCTTTTCCAAGCTGAAGAGTGCTAGTCTGTTTAATCTCTCTTAGCACAGACACCATTTTCAAACACCAGCCATCCTTCTCACATTTTTTTTCTCATTTCTATCATATCTTTTTGATGCTGGATAACCAGAACTTCGTGCAGTATTTCTGAGGCAGAGGTGCAGTATTAAGCATGTAAGGCACACATAAGGTGCACTAGTTAAGGTGCACCATAGATTTATGCAATGACATGGCAGTGATTTCTGTTTGGGTTTCCACTCCTCTTCTGTTGGTGCCTTTATGTATCGTCACTGAATCCTGACTTGTTTTCAAAGAACTAGCTGCGGTGAACCAACACGTCTTCACAAAGTGTCAGCAGCAGCTCATTCAGACCTCACATTCACTGTTCAGGTGTGTACAGGCGCACTGGGTTCCTAGAACCAGCGCGTCACTTGCATTTCTCATTTACAATTTTCATTAGGTTGCGTCTGCAACAGTGCATTGCGATTCTACAAAATTTCTAAGTTCGTTAAATGTCTCATGCCCATAATGGTCACGTCTTTTTGTTTAGCGGCCTCTCCCTGCACAGTGCAATCGAGGTCTTCCTCCTCCTCTCCCTGCTTGGTAGGTGTCCTTTCTGTCCCCAGCAAAGGGCAAGAGCACTGTGGGGTCAAATGACTGTGTCAATGACACGGCAGGGCCCTACGATTTGTTTCTTGGTAGTGAAATAATTAATAGCACTTCAGATAACAAATGAAAGACTTTTGTACTACTCACAGTCTTGAAATATCTCAAGTCATTTTACAGGTGGCTTGTGAAAATAGCACTACTGGGCAGGAGGGGTAAGGGGGGATTATCCCCTTAGTATGTGAAGGAAAAATATGTATAATCTCTGGTAGACTCCTATAAGTACTCTGAGACAGAAAATTATGAATCTTTTATAATTTTATCATAAAAGTGATTTCAAAGGTTATGTGACTTGCAAGGTAATAATGTATTTTTGTTAAATACTCTCACTACATAAAAGATCTGTGAAATGGGAATGGGAACTGTTCAGCATATGAGCGCATAGTTTTAATTTATTTTAAATTTCTGTCATAAAAATACAGTTGTACTATTGCTGTCTAGTAGCAGTAATATTTAGTATTATCTACTATGGTACTGCAGATGTTCAGATACATATTGTGAAAACAAGTAAAAATTTGAAATCCCATTACTTTTTCTTTCTTTGAAGCAGTTTCTGTGGGCACTTCAGACAGAATTTGGGTCTTATCTTAATATTCACACCTTATCAAAGTTGTGAAGTGTTACATAAAATGAGCAAATAGAGTAAATGCTTGATAAGTGCATAACAATATAAATGCTTTAACCTTATCATGAAAATTATTTATCTATAATAACACAGACTGAGTGCCAAGAAGAAAGAACAAACCGAAAAAACTCATTTTTGTTCTACTTGTCTCAGTATGCAACGAATAAGTGAAAAAAAAAATATCAAATGAATGGAACATTTGGGCAGGATTATATTGCAGTGCCTGTTATACAACCTTCCAAATAAACTTTCTTAAATGAAGCTCAAAGAACGGAGTTTAGCCCTAATGTTAAACATGGTCCTAATCTCCCAAACACACGCATGCATTTGACTTAAAAAACAGATGTAGCTTCCCTGATTTCCATGGGATTGCTCATAACCCACAAAGTGTGAGGTAAGCTTTTGCAGGATCGGGCTGGTATCTACTGCCTGATTAATGACGTTTGTCCAGAAGACAAGAAATCGTAGATCATAGGAAGGCACCTATCAAAGTGCTAATGTTAACAACATAGGGCATGATTACGCAGTCACAAACTAATTCAATTAACATGTAATTCTAATGTATGTTTAATGTCAAGTAAAACTGATGAAATGTTCTGAGGATTTCAGTACAGGCCTGACAAAAAAATACCATCTATAAAGTTTAGAGTGACTAACGCACTGCTAGATTGCAAGCCCCGTTCTGTCTAACGCTTTTGCCCTACTATGTATGTAAGTAGTGCTTCCAATGCAGCACAGCTCTGCTGCTGATACATCATTTTGGTTTTGATTGCTGAAAGAATAGCTGTGGAATGCAGTCAGGATTAGTTCGCATTCCTGCAATGGTTAGTGGTCATCATTTTATCGTACTTATTGCCACAATCTTAAAAAAACACTTTTTCGGTACTACATACTTTTTCTATGTTTTTCATCTTTATTTTTCTTTCACTGAGATACAGGCAATGCAAAGACAGTAATTAATGCTGATGAAATATCAGAGGATAAAACCAAGATCTTAGGATATAAGAAGCTGATGGAAAGAATACATTTCTTGACAAAGGTCAATTAATTAAAAAACAAATAAAGAACACGCTTCTTTGACAGAAAAGAAAAAGCGTCCATTCTCATTATAATAATCTTGGAAAATTCCAACACATTTACTACATTCACTAATAAATAGATCATTCACGGTTATTTTTGACCAAGATCTGAAGTTAGAAGTTAGGTTTTAGTTGATATTCAGGACTAATAAAGCTGATTTTTGGAACTCTCAACTAACCAAGACTCACTCTGAGAACATTTGACTGCCATTTTCATTTCTCCCCTTTCCAGAAGACTTCCTTTTAGCATACTGTGAATATTGCAATATGGCTAAAATAACTGCACTTTTCCAAAATTAGTTTTTTGAACACAGTATAAATGATCGTCTTCCAGCCCTTATAAAGAGAATTAAAATAGCAACTTGAAGCATTACATAGCCATATATTGAAGAAATCCAGCAACAGATGGGGAAAGTTATGACTGTAACACTTCTAAATGTTTGTGTGTCTTTTTTTTTTAATTACGCTACATTGTTTCAGAACTCGAATCCTTTGATTATAATTTATTTGGAAGGAAAGATGACCTAGATTTTCATGTGTGACATTAAATGTAAAACTTAGAACTTTTCAGGAACCTATCTCAACTGGAGGTTTGTGAGTTCTAGCGCAACATCAGGTATCTGCTGTGGCTACCATGATATAAATCTTAAGGAAGAATGGAATGGAATGGAATGGAATGGAATGGAATGGAATAGAATAGAATAGAACAGAACAGAACAGAACAGTCAAGGTGGAAGGGACCTACAACAATCACCTAGTCCAACTGCCTGATCACTTCAGGGCTGAAAAAATGTTAAAGCGTGTTATTAAGGGCATTGTCCAAATGCCTATTAAACACTGAAAGGGATGGAGCATCGACTCCATCTCTCTCCAGGAAGCCTGTTCCAGCATTTGATCACCCTCTCGGTAAAGAAATGTTTCCTATGTCCAGTCTGAACCTCCCCTGGTGAAGCTTTGAACCATTCCCATGCATCCTATCACTGGATCCCAGGAAGAGCTCTCTCCATGTCCCCTCCTCAGGAAGCTGCAGAGACAGCAATGTGGTTGCCCTTCAGCCTCCTTTTCTCCAAACTAGACAAACCCAGATGTCTTAGCTGCTCCTCGATTTGATGAATTAATACCAATTCTAAGACTCTGAATGAGCAATTTAAATATGGGCATACACAAAATACTTCCACAAGTAAACTAGTTCCTTTTAAAAATCAGGTAATCAATAATAAAAGTTATATCAATAAAAAGCATGTGATAATAACAAAACTGTGGTAGAGAAATACAAGGCTGAAATGGACAACAATAGGGAACTTGGAGAGGTTACTAAGCACAGAAGATTTTAATGAGTATGAAGCCACTCATTTTTTTTTCATTTCTTCAGCTTTGCTTCTCCTATTGCCTTCCTCAACCATCTGTTTGGCAATGACAAACCCATTCAATTTTAGACACCTGTGATTTTAAACACTCATTAAAAGTTTACTCTGGGTTCTCCACTAAAGTTTGTGAAAGCATGAAGAATTAGCAACACCATTCTGTAGCCATCAAGTCAAAAGACAGAGACGGGTTTAAGATATGTCCAATCCTACAAAACCCTAATCAGATTATCTCCAAGGGAATGAAGACTGTGTTGCATATGATCTCTATTTAAAGCACATGCTAACTGCTGAGCATGCTTCATTTTCATTTACATTGAGATAAAAAATGTGATTTAGACTTGTGCTTGAATACAGAACTAAGCTCAAATGCTGTCATGCATCCACCATGGACTCAGAGAATTCTTCACACAATAGTTTAATACGTTAGGATTTTGAAAGTTGTTCAGACAGACTAGAAACTGGGACAGTATAAGCAGGGTTAGTAGACTGTAACATAAGACAATGTAGATATATTTTCAACAGTAAAAAAAGGGTAAAAAAAAATCCTGAAGATATTTGAGCAGCATTAACATCCAAAGCTCTAGAATCTGCTCATTGTGTTCTGTCTTCAGAACAGACAGCTTAACTGTTCATCATTTTTTTTAATAAAACAGACACATTAGAAAATGTGTTTTAGACTGACCTATGTGTTGTTCTTATTATGAACATTATTCATTCTGTTATTATATACAAGTGCATGCAAGCATTGCCTAAAAAAAACAAAAGAAAAAGTTTCATGCCCTTGAACTTTCCTCATGTTCTTAATTTCTCTATAACACTGCAAATATACCAAGAGCAAGATGTTTCGCACTGCATACAACCCACCTATTTTATTATGGTGCTGAAGGCAACCACACACTACTGTGAATTTCTCTTGTGTATGAATTATTTCCCTGACTGTTTATTTGGTTGAGAAGGATTTAGAATTACATAAAAATCCTACAGTTCACTCGTATTTCATAATAAATATAGAGAAGCACATTCGGCATGTGAAATCAAAACTAAAATCTCTGAGTGTCATAGTAGCAATTTGCTGCAAATTCTTCCACAGAAATTATTTGGTAAAAACTAATGTATACTACTCAAAAGCACCAGGAAGTGAAAAAACGGACACTTCAATCACACAAAAACAATTAGCGCACTTCCCCACAGTCATGCTATAATACAGGGACTTACAATAACAATAACGACAAAAAAGTCCCATAGGGACTGGGAATCTATAAAACCACTCACAAATTACTTGGCACAAGGTCTTGTGGTGGAGGAGAGCCAACCTGATTGTAATAAAAGACTCATTTCTTCTTAGCATTACTAACTCCAGAAATATTGGGAACAGATGCTTCAGAGATGAACTGGAGGGATAGGGCTCTGGAATCGAGCAACCTTTAAAAACTTAAATAACCCAGGGCTGTTATTGTTTTGTAAAACACACTGCTTATCTAAAAGAAAAAATAAAAAGACAATCTGACATATGGCTGTCCACGTACAATGGCAACCCAGCACTCACACTAACAAAACTGCATTGTAGGGGATAAACAAGTTCAGGATTGATGGCAGTAATTGTGCCAAAGAATCTCAAAGCGTGCCCAAGAATGCAATTCAGCCCAGGAACAGAGTGAATTCCTGCACTGGAGACAGTAATTGAGTCAAACTCAAATGTTCCTCTTAGGTCTGCATTGAAAACGACACCCCAAAAAAAAAAAAAAAGAAAAAAAAAAGGTGGAAAGGCTTTACATATTAACCTTCTGTGATGTTCTCATTCTCTAAGGAATTAATATAGTCATAAAAGCTAGCTTCTGTCAAGTATGTCTAGGGACCTGGTCCAAAGTCAATGCTAAAGACCGATAGGGCACTTTGAATTCATTAAAATGAAAGCTGTCTCTTCTCTGTAGGGTGCTGAATGCAGTTCATGACCTGATGTGTATACAGTAGAGACTTGTTAGCCATGAGAAAAGAAGTATATAAAATAAATAGAATGGCTTCCTTAAATTGTCAGTCTTGGGGATTTTTCCTTTTTTTTTTTTTTTTTTGATTATCCATAACATATTCCCATAAAGATTTATATTCTGGCCTTTGTTGCCAAGGATCCTTGTCTCTTACCCTTTATGCTGGAAAAGGAAATTGTATATTAACGTAAATTGCTACTCCTGATACTTCTTTCCCTTGACTGATGGTTTTCTATTACAGGCTTGCAAGAATTCAGGCTGGAAAGAAACCCAAGCATCTTGATTGAAAGGATTTGATACATTCTTTTCAAATTCATGCTATCTAAATCACAGCAGGATGACTTGTAATCAAAGTTTTTGAAAAAGAACATAAATTTGGGGAAAAGGAAAAGGCCATTCAGCCCATTGCAAGTCATCTTGGTTAACACAGTTCCTCCAGAATAGTATCTCCCTTCTTCTTTAATGACCCCAGTGCCTCCAATTCCAAACTTGGCTCAGTAGGCTATTGAAAAATTGTATTTCTCTTTGAGTGAAAAGTACTTCCTTGTGTTGGTTCTGAATTTCATTTTTTCAGTCACTTCCATTTGTGCTTTCCCGTTCAGTCTTTTATACTCAGCCAAACAGTGAGTCAAGTGTTATTGAATAAGGTTTTCCACCCTGTATTTCTCAGAGTAGATGAGTTTGTAATTCTCTCTTTCTCAATTTCTACGATGGAAAAAATGAACTCAGCTGTGATTAGGTACAGCCGTTTATGATGCCGTACACTTCAAACCAGACTTCCGCTTCTTTCCTCTAAGGCGTGTCTTAAGCTAATCTTTTAAAACATTGGTGTTCAATTTTTTTTCACCTTTTTTCACTTCAGCTTCGTTGATTCTGCCTTTCTGCACCCAATGTGATGGCCACACTGCAGCAAAATATTAGCCTTTAAAGTTTTTTGGGTTAGAATCTTAAATAATAGAACTACAGCAATGCTCTCTCTATTTTTCTAGTCTCTCTCTCCTTCTCTTAGTTGTAACAAGGAAACACATTTTCACGCTACTGTCATAAGCGCAGTGCAGCCGAGACAGACACCACTGCCGCAGTGGGCCCTGCACCCTCAGCATTTTGGCACGGTGCTCTGAGATGCGCAAGGCGCACGCTGGGCATTCTGCTCTAGAAACCCACCTGTGTCGTGCTGTTACTCGGCCCATTCATCGTTGTGCACAACAGGCATTGAAAATAACCCACATAAAGTACGACATCCCACACAGGGGTGCTAGGTGGGTCTGAGAGGAGACCCAGGCCAAGTTCTGAGCCGTACCGACGCTGTTCTCAGCTCCTGAGGGAGCTAATCCTGGGAAGTGCGCGTACGAGCCAGCCCCTCCAAGCACCGTGGCACACAGTTCTGTCCATGGTGCGGTCTCCAAAGTCAACACAGAACAGACACCCAAAATTGCTAATGCAGCAAAAAAAGGGGGATGGCTAGGCAATTGATTTGAATGCTCTGAAAAATGCTAAAATATCACCTTAAGAATACCCTTTTGTGCATTCACTATCTGAATAAACTCACATGCAAAAATTAACAGGTCGGATTAAATCATCTCCAATGTCACTCTGTGTAGATTTTGCTTTTATTTTATTGTTCTGGGGAACGCTGTAGCTTTGAGTTTTACCAAGGTCATCTTTCATCCAAAAAAACCCTTAATATAATTAGTATCAATTCTGTATTTTGTGAGGCTCACACTGGAAGTTATTAACTGTGTTTCAAGTGGAGTGTCAGAGAAACCAAGGGCAGAGAGAGTAATCTTTTCAGCTTCAAAGGCACAGTTGATGACTTTAGTTCACTGGTTAGTGAGAAAGACGTGCATTTTTTATTAAAGGTGTTAGCAATAAATTTGAAACTATAAGCACTTTTCTCTCTTTTTCTTTCCTTTGCTCATTTTTAGACCTTGTCGGCACCGTTTCAGTCTTTTTTTAACATCCCAGACGACATCGGAACAGTTGCTTTAGTTGTCCTTGTTAACTGTAATGATACTTAGTTGTATACTTTTGCTTTTAACAGTGAAGCACTTCATCAGTACCCTGACAGCAAATAACTTGCCAAAATCTTCCTTATGCAGTAGTGTCAGAAAAATAGATCGTGATTTTCACTGTTGCTATCTTTAAATACCATAAATATCTCTCTAAATAAAATACAACTGTTAGCCTTTGCTTTGATATAAATACAGCAACAATGAAACATATTCAACAGAAACCTTTTGCCTAATCTTTCTCCTTGTTAAAAGAAACGTGTTGTCTTTCCTTCAAAACCCATCATTGAAGATACCTTTGACAATGCCTTTAAAACAAATCAACCAAAAGTCTTAATAAGATCCTAAAGAGCATAGATTCTTTCAAATGAAGTCCAACAATAATTTTTGAAGCATATTTACAGAGTCTTCTTTGCAATAAATATTCACTTCTGAGAAGAAAATATAGATGGGATGAGAAGCCTTTTTGCTGGAGAAAGGTTTAACAAGAACCAATGTATGGCTGTTAACCTCAAAGAAATTTAACTGAGAAGCACAGCTCAAATTTGTAACAATGAGGACAGTTAACTGCTGAAGAGAAACACCAAGGGAAATCGTGGATTCTCCATTTCTTTAGGTCCTAAATTAAGTCTTTATATGTTCTGGTGGATGCTTTTTAATAAAATAAAGGTTTCTGTTCCTCATTACGAATCTATGAGAGTGGAATCTGTATAAGAATTTAGGCTAACTGACCCAGTGTGTCCCTCTGGACTTAGCAGATCACAGATTTTAATCTATGAATAACACACTAAACTACATATAGTCCCCCTGAAAATTAATGAGCTTATGTATATGTAAGGTACTACATAGATGAAGGAACATTACAGTCTGTTCTCCTGTAGAAGAAATTCTTCACCATGTAGAGGAAATTCTTCACAAAACTGCCGGTCATTCTCAAGTTTATGGGGCGCTGCAGGCAACACTGTCAATAGACTAAAAATACTCTGTCTCCCTTTGGACTGGAAAAATCCAGATTCATCCAAACCTCAAAACTACCTGTTACCTAGATGGGATAAACTCATTTAACCAATTTGCAAGCCAAACTGCTCGTAGAGCTGTAAATACTTGATCCTAAAAGTCTCTTGAAATCAGTGGAATTCTGGCTTTTAAAGCAGTAAGTACAAATATGTAAACAAATTTTTTTAATTATTTTGAAAGTCACGAGATTATTAAGCACAACTGGAGTATGAAATTAGTATGAATAATATAGGCTTCATGTCTTGTTTACATCTGAATGCTGAAAATGACTACACATTAATAAAATGTAGGAAACGTTATGACTGAGGTCACCACTCAACTTGAGGTCAGATGCAAACGGTCAGTACGGTTACAGTCTTCAGTACATATTGTCTTCTGTGTTACACTTTACATATAGGGGGTGATACTGCTGACTTCAGTCCTCCCCACGTACTGTTTCGAAAGGCTGGTGTTTCCTCGCTAGTTACATGTGGAGGCCGGGCAGAAGGAGCGGTCAGACCCTACAGCCTGCGGCACCTGAGGGAACGTCTCAGGATGAATTCAGAGCAAAGCACTTTCTTTGCAGGCGGTGAGCATGCTTCCCGCAGAAGGGACTCTTAATTTGGAAAATCTCTCGTACTGCTAGCTTAGAATAAAGACTGTTAGACTGCATAATTCATATGCAGTAGAAAAAAAAAAAAACCCAGTGTGATCTGAGCTCAGGTTAGGAATGTTTGAATTCCTGACACATTGCTGAAGCCTCTCTGGAGCTCAGCTATATAATGGAATCTTTATCAGACCATCAACCAATTGTGATACTTATCTGTACAGCGTTGCATTTTGGGTTAAGTGATAATCCATCAAGGCTGGAAATCATTGTGTACTTTTTAAGTTGCATACTTCATTACGGCAAGCTGACAGCTGGATGGATTTGTTAGCACTAGAAATATTTGTTCCAGACACAAAGACCAGGTTCCTAATATATGATATGATGATATTTCCTTTCTTTTCATGTATTCTGCATGCCTGTGTTGTAATCTATGTCTCGTTTATGCCGTTCATTTACATGGCAAACTACTCAGAGTATGAAATCTATCTTTATTTGTTCCAGAATGCAGCAGCCTCATTTAGTGAATAATATGACCAAATAACATATAATAATGATGACAGTCTTCATCTTGTGGCTAGACTGCTTTAGTGCTGTGCATGTTGGCTGAAGGATTACTCTTGGATTGATATTACAACTATAGAGCACCTTTTAAAAGTATTTGAGAACTGGGGATTCCACACAGAAACACTTGGTTTTGATTTTGGTCAGCTCACAATATAAACCTCAGGCTATTTCCATTTTCTTAGCATGTAGTGATAATGGAGTTTCTCACTACATGAAAAAGTTCTGCCTTTCATAACCGCAATCTGATGCTACCTACTGCCCTGTTGTTCTGTTTCCTCTGAGCCACAGGAAGATATCTTCTGTGGATGCAACAATATCCAAAATTCCTAGCCTTAATTTAAAAAAATATAGTTGATTTCCATACTATGTTTGAACAGCCTCTTGCTTGAAGCTAGCATGTTTTTGGTGATCTGTGATCGCCGTGCATGCGAGCACATACTGTTTGTCATGATTCTAATTCTCTGTGCATATACTTAGAAATCTGTAGGAATCTAGCCAGTAAAGTAAGAAACCACTTGAGTTTGGGTTTTGGGGTTTTTTTTGGGGTGTGTGGGTTGGTTGGTTGCTACAGGGAGATACCTTATACCATGGGGCTAAACCATAAGAGGAACACCTGAGAAGTCCATATTTTAATTTTTTTTGCATCTACCAAATCTGTGTACATGATGCACTGCACTAACATTCTCAAAAGCCACTTTCATGATATTATAAGAAGGCTTTTCCTGGCTGTGTATCTATCAGACCTAAAAACCAAAGAGTTCTTTGAGTTAGAACAGATGCTACAATCTCCTCTGTTGATCTTAATTTTGTGAGCTTTGAGAATTCACAGCATTAATTGTACCACCAAGCCTGACTAGTGGGATGAAACCCTAATTAAATGTTGCTTATGCAAAGGAACAAATACTCTGTTTTCCCTAAAATGGGCACTGTGGACTACTAAGCCTCTTGAAAATATACTTGTAGAACTTCAGAAAATCCAATTCCTGTTCAACACATGAGGAGCCAGAGAAGGCACAGACACATGAGGATTGGGTAGGTACACATTAGAAGAATAATTTCTTGAGAAAAAGTTGGCAAAGTAGACTTAAGCAGTAACATTATAGAGCTTTTTTTTTTTTTGGTACTGGTTTTAATGCTATTGTTTTTCTCTCTTTCTAGAAACTCTAGAAATTAGCAAGAGTCATGCAACTTAAAGAGCAAGTGAAACCACGAGCTGTATATACTGAAGGAGTCAGAAGAAACACTGAGGGGTCTACAAAGAAATGTACCTAATATTTATTTTTTTTTTAAATCTGGGTTCTAATTTCCTCATATCTCCATGAACATCATGTTTGAATCTCACCACAACAGGTATATTTCGATACAAAAAAATTCAACTGTATGATCCTAAAATAACAGCTCTCAAATCTTGCCAACTTGCTCTCTGGGTACATTGGATCTCTGCTTCGTGTCTGTCCTCCTTGTTGCACAGAAGCCCAGGATTCAGCCCAAGGAGCCATGTGCCTGCTGATGAGCTGAGGCCACACACAACCGCAGCTGTGGAGTTTTTCTTCCAACGTTGGAGCACTTCATAGCAGAGAGCACACGGAAAAGGAGACAGGGAGTGTTACACTCCTGCATCTTCCCTCTGCACCTGTTAGCTAGTAGTGCACCTTGGGAAACTGGGCACCATTTCTCTTCCTGGTCTCTCTTTAGTCCATACAAGTGCAAGGAATGGAAGGGCGCTTTCTATTCCTGGCCTCTCTATCAGCTGGTTGCAGATGCTGGCTCGGGAAGGTTTCCCAGCTACTACTCAGCTGCAGCTTGCGGATGTTTCACCTGGGTAACAGATAGCTCTGACCAAAGACAGCCCTGGAGGTTTCGAGGCTTAGGGAAAGACGCTTGTAAAATAGGTTTGGGATTTCATCATGGTCTAACTTAGGTTACCATGATTTATTAGCACACCTTCTAAATAGCTGGGAAACAAGCAGAATGAAAAATAAAGGTAATGAAAGAAGTCATTATAAAATCAAGAGATGGCAGTTCTTGCAAGATGGGTGCTAAAGGCTTACTTGAATGTCTTTCGGGGAAAAAAATAATCTAAAGAACTGTTGGTTTGAACCTCATATTGTTTGGCCTCCTGGGAAACCCAGAAGTTGGATAAGCCAGTAGGAGACTATTGTAAGAGAAGGGAAGATGAGAAAGAAGAAATAAAACCCACAAACTTGTAATTTTATTACCTGGTTTGAGTAAAACCAGACACAAATTAGATTTTATGTTACCGCTACAGATATAAAGTAGTATATAAAACAAGTAGCTTTTAGCACGCTGTCATAAAAAACTGCTTTTAACATTAGACTACAATAATTTTATTTATTACCAGAGTTGAATGCAAGTAAGCATACACAACTATATTCAAGATATAAGTCTACCCTTATCTCCCTTGTCCCTCACATATTCCATACCTTTTCCTTGCTTTGTTGTTTCTGTCTCTGTCAATATCTCAAAGTGCCAATTTATATTAATCAGATTATGTGAAAGAAAAATGAAATCAGAAGGAAAGAACTGTGAATGCTTAAGATTTTTTTTGATACAGAAAAACCTGAGGACTGCAAGTACTGTCCAAGTAGTTTCTGCATTTAAATTGCCTATACTGAAACAGGTATTCCGGTATTTTTCTCCCCCCCGCCTCCTCCCCCCTATAGACTCCAAGGTAATGGGAGAAAAAGAAAGCAATGTAATTTTTTTTAGTTAAGATGGTTGAAATTTATACTATTAAATAGAAATAGTCACACTTAAATTAAATTCAGAATAGTTTTCAAAATGATCACATCCTCAAACCCTTCCTTAGTCCACTGTAAATTCTTCTTCTAAATTTAGCTCCATAGATCTCCTTTAAGAAATCTTTCTTTTATACCAGAGCCAAAACCAATAAAAGCAAAGTGGATTATAATAAAGCTGGGATTTCATTCATATATAAATGTGTACAGTCATTGGCTTTGTGGTCACCCTGACTATGAAATAAACTCTTGAACTTCATTGTGCAGCTGCCTGGGAGCAGCATCATCTCTCTGCTATACGCAATGACTTTTGGAGATGGTTTTAGGCGTTGCTATATAAAGCTTTGAACATTCTGGCACAGTCATTATACAAGTGAGTCAGCTGAGACTGAATCACCCTGATATATGCAATCAAAATGAATGGATCTATCTTTTGAGTTTGGGATGCTCTTGCAATGTTACTTTTGTACCTATTTGGGGGGTGGTGGAGAGATTTCAGTCTTCAATAACAGGAATAAGTCAAAATTACCAAGTTTTAGAATGTCTTTGACTTTTTTTCTTGCCAGGCAAAAGATTTAAATTAAAAAAATTGTCATGTGTGTGTGTTTAACATAATTCCAGCCTGTGGGAGGGTTTTATGTACATTTGTGTGCACAAGCTTTTCTCCTCCATGAATCCAGAAACACAGAGCTGTTCTGACTTGAGGTGGCTTCTCCTAGACTGTTAATCACACTCCCTCTCCACCTACAGGACTTCGAAGGATTGGCACAGAACCATCCAAATTAACTTTATGCTAACAAAGAATTTCTCCAAGGGAGACATCCCTTGTTTCACTACTGGGGGCAAAACCACAATCCTCTTGTGCCGCTTCCCAGTCAAAAAAGGGAACACGAGCATGGATCCATGCACAGCTTTCACAAATAACATTACATAAATCTGATAGGTAAGAAACTACTCATACAGTGTATAATTATTCTTTCCGTAGACCCTAGAATTGTTTCTTCTCATACATTTTATTCTCATTTTGTCGTACATTCCTCATCATGGCTATTAGGCTTTAGGATACCCTTGACGAATATATAAAGGGCAATACTCTTCACTGGCATCAAATCGTGTTTAGATTTTTTGACTCAGTAGGTAATGTACCAGTAAAAGAATAATTAATTCCTGAAGGACTGAGCACAAAAGCAATCATACGTTTGTCTGAGAAAGTGAAAAGTTTGACTAAACAGGATGTTTATAAATTATCATGCCGTCATCCAACTGGATCAGTAGCTTTTTTTCATGTTGTTTACTAAACGCCATGCAAATTAAGACGGAGATGGGTCACACAGTTCCAGAATTAACTGATGATTGTTTGGAGATATTTTTTTTCCCCATTAATTCAGGCTTTTGGTTATGATGAAGAACAATCATCATAATGTAAAATGCCATAGATTTACAGACTCTCTGGGCTCTTTATATCCTGTATCATATTCCTGTAAAGACATCTCTTGTGACTGGACGTGGACTAACATATCCTCAAGGCAGACTATGTAAAAGCCATGCAGAATAGAGGAATGTCTTGTAAAATTTACCTGAGGTGATTCATAAGTATCAAGTCATAATTTTAGAACAGAATTAGTGAAATCTATCCAGCAAGACTATTATGTCATTATGTCAGTTGTCATCTGTTGCTGGTTAAAACACCAATTACTTCAGTCTTGTCCTAATCATTCATGAACAGGATCATTACATTTCTTTATTTTTGTCTTTCATCTAATGTATTTCTAAACTTTTTTGTTTTGTTAAATTTCTCACACCTTGCTAGTTGCAATTACTTTTGCATCTTGTTGTTTCTGATTTTATGCCTGGTTTCCTGTTTCTTCCACACTGATATACTCTATGCCTTATGCTTATAGTAAACTTCTCTTGTTTTCACATTTTTGTGGGTTTTGATTTCTTAGATTGTTAGACAGACAACTTTATTAGTCTATTACATCTATCCTATTTGTCCTCTGCATTGGGATAGACTATAATTTTCCTTCCAGTACAAGCTTTTCAAGAAACAGTCTTCCCACATTCCTTTGTCTCTTATATTATCTGCCCAAGAGACCATATCTACCAGTTCTTCAGCCATTTTGCTGCATTCACTTCTTTTTCTGGGAAAAGTGAGTGCTCATGTTTTAGTGATTGATCCCCTTCACTCAGATTTCCTTCTTTTACTTTCCCTTAAAGCAGTATCTCTGTTACTGTAGTACCAAATTGCATGCATTCTCATGTGTTAGAGCCGAAGCTTAGAAGAGTGTTCCCCTTTTCCAGATCTTTCTCTTGCTGTTGGGTGCACAAATGGTGAAAATGAACACTTCAGCATAAAGGAAAATGAGGTCCTAAACCACACTTAGGAGGTAACAAAATGCCTTAATAACATTGGTACACCAAATATACATTCACATCAGCAACATAGTTTACTTATGACTACATAACAAGAAGAAGAAAACAAGTCATTAAGGACAGCAAACACCAACATGGCACACCAAGCACTTTGTCCTTACAGTATCGGAGCCCTCAGAAACCTAGGAAGCTTCTCCTGCTTGACTCAAAACACTCTTTTATAAAGACAGGATCATTCCTGTAATTCTGTTCCTTTTCAAGAAATGTTCCTCTTGCAACTACTCAGACCCGTGAGCGCTGGGCTGTTTTCCATGGTCTATCCTTTTTTTCTGGAGGGAAAGAACTACTATAACACTCTTTTTCTTTTTCGCTAAGACTACCATATTTTTTTTCACACTATAAGTAATATTAAAGCTTAAAAACGTAATTTCAGGTTTGACGTCACTTTATTACACAAAGGCCACAACATTAAAATACCAATGCCCTGTGGAGGAAGAAGTTAGGTGATCCGATACCACCACAATCTTTATACAATGGACTTGCATTTAGCTCAGCTTATTCTTGCAAGTTAGGCAGGTCACTACAACTGATTCATAACAATGCTTCCAGAAAGAAAAGATTTCTTAACTCTGTCTTAACTTTCCTGGGATAACTACACGTCATCATGTGAATACTTGCAGTGTGATAAGTGAATATTATCTCCTCTCTCCTTGCACAACGAAAGCCTTCACCAGACCACATAGGGACCTTCTGCCATTTCACTCACCATGAGAGATTAGTAGCTACCCAGAAGATGATGATCTGCAAAACCTTACACGCACATCTTTGCTATTGAACCATTATCTGATCAGTCACTGAATACAACAGTAAAATTAAGCTTTATATTTTGCTCATAACAAAGCAAAGCATTACTAGAAACATTTAAAAAGCTATAACAGACAAAAAAACAACAGGATGGGGGGTGGGGAGGGGTGAGAGAAATTTCAGCTCATTTACTCTAGTTCTGATAAAATAAAGACACCACTAAGTTAGCAATAACTTAAATTGTTAAAGATTAATAAGGGTGATGTAATGCAATGCCTCTTTGTTATCAAGCAAGATTGCATCAAAAGTAATTCCAATGCCGAGACACCTATCTTCTTTTAAACATTAGCACCCAAAATAACCAGTCTTAAAAGGTCATGTTTATTTAAAAATAGCTTGCTTGCATTTTACATTAAAGTTAATTTACTAACCTTAAAAAAATTAAATGCAAATGTATACAAATAATTTAAGCATCCTGTCAAAGTTCACATACACACTGCTAGAGCAATGAAAATATTCAAGGTCATATGGAATCTTCCTTAACCACGTACCGTTCTGTGGATTATTCTATTAAATATATTATCTTGCACTAAAGTGTTTGAACCCTCTATTTAGCAATTTCTATCCTTCTTAAAAATAAACCTATAATTTCCTATTTATAATGTGTTTTTCAGGCCATAACAAAGAAGCATACTGTACCTCTGGTGCTGATGGCTGTTGCCGATGTGGTTGTGCTGGTTGTTAAGGCTACAGTGGTTGTGACTGTTGCAGTGGTAAGGGAGGGGATGACAGTAGTGGGAAGCAAAGTGTTGAAAACATCTGGTGAGTGGAAAAAAAAATATAAAATAAAATCATATCATGCAAACAAAGGAGAACCATAATAGTGGTTTAATTTGTAAATACAAGTATGTCGAAAATGACTAAATTAAAACATGATTAACACAAATTATTACAGGTACAGCAGAGTACCTTTAAATTCTTGACATTATATCACTCTCAATTTTTATAGTCAATCTTCTAGCATACAGAATTTAAAACACTGTTAAAATGACCAAGTTGCCACAGATCTGGAGAGTGACTGTTTAAGTGACAAGAATCTATTTCTTCACTGAGCCATTTTAAATGTCTCATATAGTAGAAACCATATACAGATGAAACATGCTGTGTCAGAGTGGGAGATGAAAAAAACAACACCGTCATGCTAAAATAAACACACACATGTTAACGAGAAATGGCTGTATGTTAAAACACCCACTTTCAGACAGACTCAATGGAAGGAAAAAGGGGAGAAAATGCTACTAACTATAAGAGCTGCTTTTTCCGGATTGCTTTTCTTCTTCCCACACATTTGTTTAAGACACAGTTGTCTGCTAAGATCCAGAGCAGAGTATATTTCAAAATCTTTACCCTAAGTAGCAGGCACAGTCAGCTTTCAGTCATCCTTAACACTTAAAATTTATCATTAATACACACATCAGTATTTCTCTAAAACAGCTTAGAACTAAAAAATCAGAAATGCTAATGATACTGCTGTTAAGAAACCCGCGTACACAAGTCAGAAAAAATTCATAGCCCTCATGACAGCATCCTACGAAGCCCTTCAGCTTTTCTTAGCATTTTCACTGCTACGCCAGTCTTGGGTATGCCACTGCTTCGTTGCAGAGGAACCAACAATGTCTGTTGCAAAATGCTCCAGTACAGAGCAAAACTTAACCAGATGTACGGATAGAAAATACTTTGATTACACTGCCAAAAGCAATAAAGACCAGCATTGCTTTGCTTATAAGGTGGTTGCAGGTTTTAAAGAACAAACAAACAAAAGCCCTGAAGAGAACTAGAGAAAAGCACTTCCATGAGGAAATAAAAAGCATCTGACATTTTTCAGATTATTTATACCGCAGCTTTAAAAGGAAAGGACTAGTTTCTCAGCAGTTGATGGCGAGTAACACATTCCACACCGATTTCAGTGAAAATATTTCTGAAGGGTGCTATTCAATGCAATAAAAGAGTAAAAATCTGACCCACGATCCATCTTCCCTTGCTGTGGAAAGAAATGCAATTGGTCTCTGAGTACCATCAATTCTGACTGAAATCGATGGAAGCTGAAGTAGCTCAGAGCTTTACAGTACTGGGCCCTACAGAACACATTTCGGACACAGGGTCCTTGAGTTCCGCATGGCATAATTACTCTCTTAAGACTTCAAAATAGCATGCTTGCCTTATTTTCATACTGGATGACAGTTTATTTTGCCACTTTAAAAGTTTCCTTGTCAGTTAACATCTATGAGTCACCTACAATTTTCTGTATTCCTCTGGTTTTGATAAACCCCAGCACTATTCTCTCTGGAATCTATACTTGTGGGATTTTCCACTTTTGAAGCCATCAGAAAACGGCATGCAATCCTTCTTTCATCTGTTGTATGCTGATATTTAATCTGTTTCTCAGTACAAAACATTCCCAAGCCAGAAAAATTAAAACAGGCTTTTAAAAAACCCCACAGTGTAGCCACATTAATCATCAGGAAAAATGGTACCATTAGCTGGAGTGTGAGTACTATGACAATTAAACAGAACTGAGTACAACAAGCATTAGAAATAAATTAACATGTTAAAAAGATACATGTCACATGTACTGATCTATGCAATTGCTTCTCATAAAGGGAAACTCCTTCCCTGATAAGTATCTCCTAAAAATGAAATCAAACAGAAAAAAACCCCACCTACTTCGTAAGGAAGCAAAGCCTTGTTTATTGGAAAGCTTTACAAATCAGTCTTGTACGTAAAACCTAATTAGTGTGACTTATGGTTCCATTAAGTATTTTTCTTAAATATGCCATTTACTGAAGACTACGCAATAGCAAGTTACCTGCAAATGGCAAATACAGTTGTGGTTTTATGAGAGTGGTTTCCATTCCGCAAGCACACTGTCTACCCATTTTACCACTTAATAGCTTAAATGAGTCACTGGTGAATTTAGAAGTTCATTGCTTTCTGGTTTCTCTTCTGATTCAAGTATTTCCAACAAGATTTCTTATTTTAAAGGAAAGGAAATTGGCTAGTTACAAGAACTGGGATATATCAGTGTATTAATACAGATCTGATAGATTCATCTTTTCTGATCAGATCAAGAATAATGAAAACTTGTGCAGAAATTAGTTTCCTGATCAAAGTCACAAACTCTGATGCCAAACACCAAAATGTCAGCTTGTCAGAAGCCTCAAAGAAAAACATACGTCCTCAAAAGAAACGCAAATACAAGCCACAGCACTGGCTTTGTTTCTTTTTTAGCAGGGGTAGGTGAAATTCACCATGCAAATGACTGCAGTTGGTCTGCGTTGCTCACAGCATTGCAATTACTTGTTCTCAAAGACTACAGTACAAGAGAGCAACCAGGAATCAGCAGCCTGAAGAGCACTGCATTGCCCAAGAAATGACGTCTAAGCCTGCTCTGGACTCTAGAAATGCCTGGTTCATACTTGCTTATGTTCGAGGCTCTGCCCAGTAGAATCACTTCTTTAATGACATGAGAGTGTGCAACAGAAAAGTGTGTGTAAAGGAACAGAACAGCCCTCCAGACAACACATTTTGGAACTCGTGGACCGTATCCCATCCTTAAACCCTATTTTGGACAGCCCAAATGCAGGCACAGATTAGCATTTTGAAAAGCACCTGAGCCCCACATTCAAAAGACTGATGTGTACGGGGCTCCCCAGCCCTACTGAGTCTGACAGAAAGGCTCCTTATTAGTTCTTCCAAGAAGATTTATGGATTCTTGCTAAAACTTGACTCGTCTTTGCCTTGAAAATGCTTTTGCATAAAAGAAAGCAGAATACATATTACAGAAAAAAAGAGAAGTAACGTGCAGTGCACCTCATTCTCTCATCACTTGTTGGAGGTGTAGGAGGTAAGCGGGTTTGGTAATTCCCAAAATCAGACAGACTACAAGAATAAACTGATACTCAACAGCACAGGCTTCTGTTTAAGGCATATGAATCACTGTGTTTTAAAGAGGGTGTGCTATTTCATTTGCATGCCAGAAAGGAAATTACAATTTCACCTATTTCTAGTCCTGTAGGACCTTTTGGTCATTGTTTTTACTGCAGGGCACACCTATCTTATACTGTTGGCGAGGCACGCGTTATGTTATCCAGACCTCCCTGTTGGCAGCTGCTCAGAAACACACTATCAAAGGGACTACATAGATTTGTCCTCTTGAGCTTTGTGTCAAGAAGGATCTTAACAGAACGGATTTGCAGATTTCTGCCCAAGAAACCTGTGTTGGAGTGAAACTTAATTCCATTTTCTGGCCTTGCAATTTCTGAATTCAGTTGTACACAATGTTCAGCTGAATACAATTTTTTGTTTGTGACTCTTATGCCACTAAATACCGAGGATCATTATGACCAAGAGACCTTGTAGAGCGGAACTTTTTAATTCAAGTAGCCATACCCAAATCAATGCAGCAGATTGCTATTTCAGTAATACTAAGGTATTAATCCTTAGCCTCCTGTGAACCAGAAAATAGCTATATTTTGCAGATGGGGAACCAAAGAAGATAGGAAAGCCATGCTCAGAGATCTAGAAGTCAAGCAATAATTGTCACCATTAATTTTGAAACCTCACTCCTAAGATGAATGTTTGTTGGCAGACAGATAGTTAGTCAAAAATTCAATAACGTATTTAAGTTGGTATTCATGTCATCACCTTGCTACCTCTGAAATACAAACAATTCACAAAGAACTAATTGTTTCCATAAAAGTTGTTGGAAATAGAAAAGGGGTTAGACTTCATGTCAAGAGAAATTACTGACTCCAGTCCCAACTGTTTTTCATCTATGTTCCCACAGGTTATATGGGTAAGACCTGCATTGGATTTTCAATGAAAGAGACAGGCTCCTAATCTCTCTCTAGCGGTGCAGGGGGGTTGAGCTGAGATGCAAATGCTCAGCCAGGACATCTGTTTTCAGTGAGGACCTGACGTAATGTCACAGTTCAGTGGATGCAGAGAAAAGTATGCAGCAGGTTTTAGAAAGGGGATCTTCATGGTCACTACTGTCTGTTAGCACGCCATCAAGCTACTGGTAAGGTGAAGGCAGACAGCAGGTAATCCGATGGCTGATTGCGAGCGGACAGTGGAAAAAGGAGGAGCATGCAACACTCGGTTTGGTCTGGAGGCTGTTCTTAAACAGGAGCACAGATGTAGTCTGTTTATGAATGGCGTTGTACAAGATCAGCTCGAAACACTGTCAGACCATGCCTGATCAGAATTTCCTGTTCGCCTCTCCTTCTTTCTTGAATTGACACAGCATTCTTCTTACTAAGGCAGAAGACATTCATCCATTTAAGTGCAGAGAGCTTGGACAATTTAGTCTTACTGCCAATTTTGCCCTTAGCATTTTTACTCTCCATTTCCAAAGAAATGAGAAATGGTTCTGTTTGGTTTAGCGGGCTTATGTGAAAGATAGATCTGACCTATTGAAAATATTTGACTTGTTTGGTGAAAACACAACCAATATTCTGAAATGACTGAGCACAATTCAGACAACAATAGCTGCAGTTGATAAAAATGTAAAGGCTTTTGTTTCAAGCTTGACAAAGGCTGACAGAAAAATTAAAGGACAAAGTGATAATGATGGATGGCCCTTGCTGTATTTTGACTGAGAACGAAAGAAATTTTAAGTGGTAAACTGAACTGAGTGATGACCTACCTGGGAAACAATCTCACTACTCTGTGCAAAATTTAATCAGTCTGTGGTATGTAGTACTAAATAATTTAGCAAGGTTTTAAATTCAAAGGGAGCTGCATTTAGCCTTGTTCTGAGAAAAAGGGTTTGAACAAAAAGATCATTCAACTTGAATATCATGTGCCAATAGCTCCTTAGCACTTAGTCTGAATGATCATGAAGGCTCATGGACATGAGGTCAAGGGGTTCCTTTTACTAATTGATTCAGATTTATGAAACTCTGAAATGGCAATTATGTGCTTGACATTTTTGCTAGCAAATCAGATGTCATTAAAAAATATCCAAACCCTTTTAACAAAAGCTCTGTGTAGATCTAGATCCCTAGTTAAAACCATTAGAGACTTCCAGTAGACGAATTCATAATGCAAGACATACAGCTGGGCTAAAATGGCGACTAAAATGGCTAGGCAGCTTTGAAAGAAGGGAAAATAAATTCACATAGTCCCACAGTTCTAAGACATTCCATGGGACTGTAGATGATATTAAATGTTAGAAGATGTGGGACCACTCATTAAAGTTTGATTAAATATAGTTTGGTTGCACAGTCAGGACAGGGGAAAAAAAAATAATCAAGTGTTAAGAGATACTAAGATTCCGATCTCTTTGCTCTTTTTTCCTGAGTTAGGAACTTGGAAGAACAATAGTTCTCTCTTCTTATAAAATGTTTGATAGTTTTGTTGTGTATTTTTCCTATTTCGAAAGCAATAGGTTTCAGTAGCAAATGAAGGAGAACGAGGTATTACAAAATTACAGCAAAAAAGAATGTCTCCTTCTATCTTCAAAGCCAAGCAAAAAACTGGTATCTACACACCCCTGGCCCAAATTATATCCTTAGATAGTTAAGAATATAACTGGAAAGAACAAAGCCCATTTCAATATTAGTACCCGTATTGGCAGCATGGTGTCATCCCAAATCACTTAAAAGTTCACCCTTTAAAATGAGGACTTGATATCACACCGTGGTACATTTTACAACACATGCTCTGACCAGAATTGCCTATGACCAAATAAAAATGTGATGAATATGAAAAGACAAGGTGTAGTAGCAAGTTATTTCGGATTATGCCATCTCATTTGACACTGAAATATGAAGAAAACATTGACTGCCCTTAATTGTCTTGAAACAACTCCTCTGTTGAATGTCTCATTTATTTTGTGCACTAGAGCAACAGCTGGACTCACAAAGACTATGGGTGTGTGAAAGGCTGATTTTCCACCACTAAAGCCAGGTTGGGCCCAGGACAGGTGTGTGAGCTGTCACAAAACAAGGAGCTGTGGCTCTCAGGCAGGTAATGGGTAGTAAGTGCCTTACTGTGGTAGGAAGGACAAGATGAGGGAGGACAAGTTCTCAGGGCTGAGCGCAGTGACCGGCTCTGCGACTTCCCTGTCTCCTCAGGAGCGGCTGTCCATGCTCAGGCACAGTGCTGTGGGGCCCTGGGTCAGGCAGCCAAGAAGGGATATTTGCATAAAACCCACCTCCACCACCTTCCGTGGGGACTCCAACAAGCAGAGCACGCTGAGCAGAGGCAGCCCCAACCTTCCTCTTGAACGTCTCCCCTTGCCCAGAACAGAATTTGGGATTTAGTGGGCACTGGGTCTATGCGTTTTATAATGCTCCTGAGTACTTGCTAAAATTCAAAGAGTAGCAGTAAACACACACAAAAATACATTTTTCTTTTTTTTTTTCCTGGCTAGAAAAACATGACCTTTCTCCACAGCACAGATGTTGCCACAAATACGGCTTTGTCACCTGGAGACTAGAGTAGTCTGTTGCACACACAGTTGGTGGAGTTGCGCATAGGGACCACAGGAAATCTGCATCAAGCATTTCACAGGAAAGCAGCTAACATGAACATTTAAGTATTGCACTAGCGGCTGATTACTTTCAAAATGTAGGGTTCGACCTTTGAAGCCCTCAGTGCTTACTTTAGGGATCATTTTGCTCCCCACACCACTCCATTGAATTTGTGATCAGCAAAAGCACTCTAACTGCGGCTCCCTTGAAACAGAAAGAGAAGTTTGCAATGAAGGCACTGAGATGCTGGAACACGCTCCCATTTCACTGTCCGTCAGGCTCATTGTTTGTCACCTGTCTAGACATTTAAAAAGCTCACCATTCCTGCTCCCAGTGAAGCAGAAGAATAAAAGGTGACATGATGTGGTATCTCACAATACATTTACCTATTGCTGCTCAGTATTGGCGGGGCAGACTATATGAATTGCAGCATTAGTACTGTAGAAAACAAATAGGTTGTAACGCATTATTTCTTGATTTCTAATTGTGCTAAAACCAGGTGATACACAAAGAACATAAAAGTATAAATTTGACAAGATAATAACTTGGCCTGATGATTAGCTATTGAATGTTATCTTAGTACAAGAAAGATCTAAATTCTCAAGTAGGCAAATTCTTTAATACTGAAGAATCTGTTTTCAAGTGCTCTAAGTTTTACTTTATTAATGGTTATTAGTGCAAGATATACCTCTAAGGGCAAATCAAAACAAGTATTCAACGGAAGGATTAATCTTCCATGTTCTGAAGTTACATGCATACAATACGTACTTCAGATTACTCCAAAAGTATACTGTCAGACCTATTTTTTCCCAAAGTTACCAAAGGTTGTGCTAGTAGTTAAAAAAAAAATCCTTTCCCATTTAATAGTAGCAATATTAATAAAGCCTATTATTTTAAGGGAGTCATTCTATCTTGTATAAAAGTCCATCATTCTAATTAAAATAGTTACAAATATGGCACTGAGCAAATCACTGAAGCTTATGAAACTTGCCTGAAAGAAATTAAGGAAAATTTGTAGAGCGTGCAATAGGCTAAGAAAAAGAATTTTGTAATTCATTTTAAATAAAAAGGTAAAGTTTTAGAGCATTGTTTGAGACTGCAGCCTCAAATGAAGTTGCTTTACTTGTAAAAAGGCATCTACACATGTCTTGATTTTGTTCACAACTCTACATTAACAAATACATAGCTCTACATTAACAAATACATACACAGTAAACAATGGATCTCCACCTTGAGGTTTTGTAAGATCACTATTTAGACACTACAGACCAAATGTTAGGGAAAAGGAGGTAGCATTATTCCCATTTCACAGCTGGGGAAACGAACACAGAAGAATTAAGCAGAATGTCTTATATTCTACAGACTTCTGAGCCTGACAGGCAAGTTCAGAACAGCTATCCAGAGTCCAGTTTTAATCCTCCACTAAAAGACCCAAAACAATCAAAAACACAAAAGAAGAAAAACTCTTAAAATTCTATTTAAAAAAAGCAGTTGTCCTTATACCTGAAGTGCCAGTTTCACTGCATTCAAGACAAAATGTAACCACAAAAGCCACCAAACATCTTGTATGAATAAAGCCAGCACTATTTGCCTCAGAAGTGCAGCACTCTATCATTATTAATACCCATTGCCACTGCTTAAAAATCATATTAAGGCTGTGATGTTCATTTTTATTCTTTTTAAGTAAACAGACAAGCCGTATTTCCTTGTTTCTCCAAGCCATAAAATAGGAGCATTCAAAATTAAATGAAATAAAGTACCGGCAGCTGGCCCTTGAAAACCTATAAGGAAAAGCTAATGGACAATACAAACTCAGACACCAGCAGCCTTGAGCAAAGATGACAGCTTTCTCAGAATGACACTTGACTCTTTCTGTGCAAAAAATTTCAAAAAGCTCAGCCAGAACTGCACTAGGAAGAAGAAAGAGGCCAAGGAGAGTTTTCTAAAATTTCCCTATTAAGGAGAAAAGTGTTGAAACTAAATGGAGGTAAACAGATTGCTGATCTCTATTTTATTATGGTTGCTACTTTCATTTCTCTGAGAAATTCAGGACAAATCACTGAAATTACTTAAACAATTCAAACCTCACTGCAATAATTTTAAGGTTAGTAAAAAGAGATAACAGAGAATGTTATTTATTTTAAATTACTTTGTTTCAAAATGAAATCAAAGAGGTCCAATACTAATCTGAAATGCTTTATCACAGTGGGATAGCTGTATCCCATTGAAAATCACCTTGGGCAAGTTAATGGCATCTTTGCAACCTAAAACATAGTTTATTACACTTCTTTGCACTGTCTTTGACTAATACGCTTAATTCTACCATTCTTATCAACATACTACATTACCTGAGAAAACAAGGCCCTATCTTTCTAGCTGTCAATCTTTTACGCTCTGTCTTTTTTTGCTCAAAGAGTTCTATACCTGTAGTTGAATTTCCTCCAGGATTCTTTGGCTTTGTATAACACACTATTACGAATGGTGGGACACGTGCAATATAGTCAAGACTTAATTTTAGTAAAATTATCCAGCTTCCCTTCACCCAGGGAGACATTTGGTACCCTAACTCCTAAGCCATCAAATAGGACAGTTCACCAATGGACTGCAGTATTTGTTATAAAGAATACTTGGTCATATCTGCTAATTTACTTTGAACAAAACGATATACAAAGCCGTGCAAAGAGATTTCAGTTCCCACTTGTGAATGATGAAAGCCATCCAGAGCTCTCCTCAATCAAGCAGCAAACTAGCACTTCAACATGTCAGCCTCCTGCAACTCCTCCCTGCCTCCCACTAATCAAGGATTAGGAAACCCACAGAAAAGACAAAAACCATAAATGACAGAGGGAAAAACAAATCCACTAGTGCAATGACCCACAGCGATGCATCAAGAATAAAACAGTTTACCCGCTCCTACAGTTTTACCCTGCCAAACTTTTTTTCTGTCCTTCCTCCTCTCCTTTGGTTCATGTCTTTCTTCACTTGCCATAAGGATTAATATGGGTAGTTTCAGCTGAAAGATATACCCTCCTCAGGCATGTGGTTACCAAGCAAAAGCAATTTTTTTTCTTCAAGGGCATATCTGGGGAGTAAACAAGCTGTGTGTGTGGGTACCAGTGAAGGAAAAGTAGAGAAAATGCATGTCAGAGAATAAAGTAGGTAAAGAAAAAAGCAATTAAAACTTCAATTCTTCTGTCTTCATGCCTTCTAACAAAGGAAAAGTAGTCCTGACTGAAAATTGTTTGGGCCACTCTTCTCACAAATGCCACATCACCTTACACCATAACATGAACTCCATCAGTCGTAGCAGATATCTGGAGACCTGTTCACAGGCACCTGCCAGATAAGTTTCTTCAAAAGGGATTACAGCTTGCTTTGGGCTAGTGAGGGAACCACAGCCTTGTGAAAGAAGTCAGGGTCTTGTGAGAGATCCCCATATGGCACTGGCCGTTCCAACCAACTTTGTCAGCTTTGGTAGATCCATACTTATACTTGCTAGCAATGTTTTTTGTGGTGGGTTTTTTTTTCCTCCCTGCAACCTGAGAATGGTTTTGAGATACACCCATATTGTCATCCTGGCTAGTTTTTGCTGTCTCTTTTCCTTTCCATGGAGTCATACAGAGAGATCAATGCAATGGACTTTCTTGAAAGCTGTCAAAACAGTTCTGAATCCTTGAGACAAGTCAAAGCGATTCACAATAGGGAACAGCAAGACAGAGGAAGATCCAATGCAGAAAGACTATGATATGATTTATCAATAAGAAATGTGACTTTAAGCACAAAGCAGAGAGAATTTTGTCATACTGGGTCAAGAATTCAAGCAGTAAGAGCTAGAAACAATCGTTTGTGATTGAAGCTTAGAGGTTTCCTTTTTGAAGGAGGGGCTAAAGATTATTTGGGTCCCACCACAAATTTAGACTGAACGTATGCTGTGAAGAAAGATGTTAGAAAGGCTTTTAAATTTTGTTCAGGGAAATTTCAAATTTTTGTTAGTTTGATTTACTTTTTACTGAATACTGAAAACAATGGGGGGGGGAATCGTATTTGCTGTAAGTAAAATACTAATAGAATACTATAAGAAATATTTTAGTGACTATTTTTTCCTTTATAGAATATAGAAATGCAGGCTAAGATAAACTCCAGAAAAAGTGCACAAGTCATTAATTATTAAAATTACAAATAGCAAAAATAGAATAATCTGAACCAATAATTATTAACATCAAATTATATATGTTAGAAATATTAATGGTTTGAGATGATCAAATTCATGAGTGTCTACTTCTCTCTGAGCCTCTATGCTCATCTTCAGATGTGATTACAGACGTTAGATACAGAACTTCTCAAAGCTCCCTAAGAAAGATGCGTAATTTTTACAGAAGCTGTCCCTACTCTCCTCAGACTCAGGATGCTGTTTGCAGTCTCCCCAAAGCACTTATATCTATCTCCATTTGCTCAGAACCAATGATTTGTGACGCCTTCCCAAGGTTTGTAATCTCAATTGGAAGAAAACACGGTGCTGATGTATCACCAGGCTAGCAACACCAGTTGACATTTTAAGCAATATCACTGCATAGTATTATCATTTTCCTTTATTGAACTGGGTGAAAAACCGAGCAACCTATTCTCAAAAGAAGGGTAAGTTATAGAAGCACCATATGAGAAAGACAGAGACAGGACACCCTTATCTGCATTCCACGTAGCACCTAATGGTGCAGGAAAGATTTCAATTTAACAAATTACTAAGTCACTTTAATAATTCCTTTATGGTTTGGGTTTTGTGAATAATAAATGATCTAGATGGAAACAGAAGATCATTAGCAACTGTTGGACTATAAGTTTGTCATCAGTCTCAAATGAAATTATTCTGTTAACAGTTATATTTTCTTCATGAAGGTTGCATATGATGTTCATAAACATGGTAATTTTACAGTCTGACCTCTCAACCAAAAAAGTTTGGTTGAAGTAAAGTTCAAGAATGTTAGAGGTATAAGCAATAGCAAAGCTTGAAGTCTAGAAAAAACAGAGAGCAAGCTGTGCTACTACAGGAAATCAGAATGATAATAAACGCAACAGCACAATTTTAGAAATACACACCACTTAAGACCAGTTAAAACAGTTCTTTTCAAAAGAGCAACTGTGATGTATCCAGTATATGTATTTCAAGAATGACTTTATTTAGATGCTCTACCCATATACAAGCATCCAAAATATTAACTTTATGCAATTATTGCGTATGGAGAAAAAAACTCTTTATAATTCAAAACTAACATGCAATCTTTTCCTTTTCAGAAATCACATAGGGAATCCAAATCAAGAACTATCACATTAGCCAATTATATATGTACATAGAAAATTAAATATTTTCAAGTGTTGTGTGTTATTAAAGACATTATATAAATTTACAGGATTTTAGAATAAGTACAACTTCTACTCAAATAGGAATGAGCTATACATGTTAGAATATGTTGTTAAAGATTGGACCCAGCGAGACCTTTTGCTGCATCTACCAGAAGTGTGGGGGGGGGTAAAACCAGGACAAATTCAGATTTAATTCAACTGAAATACTCTGAATTAAATAATTTCATTGAGAACTCCAGTATGGAAAAAAATAATTAAAAACTTTCATATGTTATATAAAAAAATTACTTTATTTTAAAAAGTTTTCATTCATCAAAAGCAGTATTTTAATGTAAAAATGTAGAAGTGTCAAACAGAATCCCCAAAAGTGTTACTTTTGGAATGTCATTTTCTTGACCTTTCCAAAATAATTTGAGCTTCTCTGGAAAAAAATTTGTATCTTATTTTTCTAAAGTCACCATAAATGAAGAAATACCAGTTCACACAGCTCAACTATAGACCCCACTATTCAAGTATTTATCTGTTGATAAATAGCAACAAAATAAAAGCAATGTCAAAGTAGCTGCCTTGCAAGCGTTCAGGGATAATAGTTGGACAATTCATCCATAAAATTAAGCCAACTATTGCACCATAAGTTTCTTGACAGACTTCTTATACCTGAAAACATCAACTAAACATGATTCTTCCTTAGTACGATAACAAAAGCTATATTACACAACGATTTCTTAATTTATCTGATTGTGCAGCATTTATCTGCATTGTGCTTTAAGGTGTGGGCCACCTCTTTTAGCGTAACCAAGAGTTGCCTGAAGAAGTCAATTTTAATATTATGATAGTGATTTAAATACCTTAATGTCACTGAAGAACCTCGATGTATAAGCAAAATCAAAATATTTCACCACAATTTGAAGGGCTGTGCTTTGCAGAATAACACCTGAATGAAATTCTCTGTGTGTTTATAATGCTACCTTTAACACAGGGTTATAATGAGTTACTTTCTTAGGCCTGCCACAGTGAAACCTCGCTCCTCCACACCTCAGCTTTTCCAAAAAAACAGCCAGCTGGTGTGGATTTCTAGCGACATGAAGATGAAAAAAAAAAAGAGATCACTTTCTGGATAAGTTACTAGACTTCTGTTTGTTTGTGTGTTTGGTGTTGGTTTTGTTTGTGTGTGCGTGTGTGTGGTGTGTGTGGTGTGTGTATGCAGGAATGCACAGCGGGGAAGGGAAACAGAGAAAAAGGAAAAAAGAGATGATTTGGGGTAAGGACGGCTTTTGAGAAGGAGACGGTCTTCAAGAGCATTCTGTTATTTATTTATTTTTCAGCTGAAAGCTCAGGCTCCTCTATCTGTGAGTTGCCTTCTGTACTTCTTTATGTTATTTTTACTTTTTACAAGATGGGAATAGGAGAGACTTTTCACCTATTTTTTAAGGACTCAAAACTGAGAGACCCTCTTTCTTTTAATTCAAACATAGATAAAAAAAAATCTCAAAACTAAAACCCATAGGTATTCACAAGCACAGAATTTCAAATGAAGTCCTAAATAGTCTTTTGAGCCTCATATTCTTGATAGAACTTGATTGCTCTAAGGCCAAGTTGGGGTTTTTTTTGTTTTTGTTTTTGTTTTTTACTAAAAACACCCTCTATTGTACCTGTACATGTTATTATTGTTCCACTACACCATGGGTCTGCTCAAGTCTCTTTTCCCACAGCCCAAGCTTTCTTCAGTCAAAGGGTAGGATTCTCCCATAGGCAAGGAAAGTCTTTTCTCTGAGACGTGTCCATAAATGAGACGTTTCAACTCAGGAACTATAACGAAGGAAACTTTAGAAACTGTCCAGCTACCTCAATGTCTGGAACAGAAGGCAACCAGATTACTGAAGAGCGTGCTGCTCCACATGGATGCTGCTTCCTTTCCTTCCCTTCCCATCTGCCCTCTCGCCCCTTCAGTGAATATTTTTTTATGTGTTTTTGAGATACGTTTATGAGGATAAGGTGTCCAAAAACAGTGCACAGGATTTATCAGAGGCCTGTAGCGAAAATATTTGCAAACTTGGAGATCTATTGCCTATCTGATAAGCTCAGTTTTCAAAGAAAACAAACAACAAAAAAAATCTCATCTCTTCAGTTTTATATCAAATTACTGTTCCACTCAGGTTTTACTTTCATAGAGTGAGAGATGTGCACAAGTGAGTTACAGAAATAAAGGATGAGAACATCGCAATAGAAACAAAACATAATAAAAATGTGATAGTGGGCAAAAGAACAGACAGATAAAGGAATAACAGATAAAGGAATCTAGAACTGATAGAGGTAATGGAGTTTGTTTCACTTCAGATGTGTTTTGGATTCCACAGAGTTTCTGCTAATTTAAAAAGAAACTTGTAGAGAAGTAAAAGTGCAAGGTGCTGGAATTGTGGGTGGCCACAGAAGGTGAACTTCTATGAATGTATTTGGAGGCAGGGGTTAATAAACTGTCTGGTGCAAATTCGGCATAGTACTGTTCCAGATATGGTGAACAGTCAATCACAGAGATTTACTACTAGACCAAAAATGATGAAAAAGGTGAAAAAGAGACTATGAAAGAAGGAGAGTGGATACAAGAGACAGAAATCCAGGAAATGCAGAGTCTAAGACCATAATTAGTGAGAAATTGAGAGCAAGGTGGAAATACTTGAGAATCTATTGAAGGGAAGCAGCATGAAAATAAAAGTGATTTTAACTGCTATGCAGCGATCAGTCTGGAAAATGGCAAAATGAAGGTGGAAATGAGAACATTATAGAAATAACAACAGCTGTGGGACTTAGAAGAGGATACAAGCCACTGGCCTAAGTGGGAGAATTTATAACAGAAGATGTACTGGGATTTGAAAGAAACTGTGGCAGCGATGGTAAGAGGAATGAGACAATGCCATCAGAATACAAATGTGAACACTCATCACAGCGAGACTTTCCATACTTACAGCACAAGCAGTGAAAGAGGCCAAATAGATTGGAAAGTTGGGAAGTGAAGAGATCAAGTAGCAGGTTTAAACAAACAAAAGAGAATACTTTTCCCTCAAAGTACATAATTCAATTCAGAAACTTGTTGCCACAGGTAATTGTGAAAGCTAGGATGATAAATGTTTTGAAGTGGGACTGGACAAGCAGGTGGAAGATAAATACATTACAATCCAAAGGAAAGGTGCAGTGGGATCTTTGGTCTTACACATTGTAGGAGATCTTCTGTTTGAAAGTACATTTCAAAATATTAACGAGGATGTAACTTGGTCTTTCAGTTGCCTTTGGTTGCAAAAAATAGCTTGTCCAAGAAAAAAAAAAAATAAAAAATTGAGAGGCTGAAGCCAAGGGAATATGTTATACCACTTTTTATTCTCCAGAGATGCTGCGTTACTGGCTCAATTGCTTTCTACTCTATGTATAACTGTGGCAGTAAGAACAGAACNACCTCCTTTCTCATCTCCAGCTAAATCAATGCAGTTATCACCTAAGCTTTGCAAGTAGAATCCATGTTTTTGGGTTGAGCATCATGAGTTTGACAGTTAGCTCTGTTTACTGATGATTAATGACTAGTATTTGGACAAAGGTAAACAAAAATTCTTAATAAATTGGAAGAGAGGGAAAACTGCCTGGGGCCCATTACCAAAGAAAGGGTGTAATATATCTAGCCAGAATGTGCACTTCTGAAGCACTAAGCTCGCCAATTAGAATACTGAAATGACAACAGCTACAGGCATTAAAGCTTGTGCCTTTGTTACTGCATGAGACAAATGTTTGAGCAAGCTACATGTCTTGCCTTTGTACTGCTGCCTATAAACTCTGACTTTGTGCCCACCTTCCTGCTTCATGAAGTGTTTTCTTGACATTTATTATTAATAATAAAAGTTAAGAAAAATGAGAGTAGCAGTGTATTGATTCAGCAAAGCAGCAGGAGCATATTTAATAGCCCATGCCTTTTACCTGATTCAAATATATTCAATCTCTGAAGTTTGATTTCGTTAATTACACTACAAATCTAAAAAGACTTTTTATGTTATCAGATACTAATTATATTAGACAGATTGCCATTCATCTGCTTATAGCAATATTTATTTCCACTGCCATCACTTAACATCAAAACAGTATTACCTCATCATTTACAGTGGAAAAAATACTACTTTTCCCTATAATTTTCTGTCTACGTTGGTCCAGTTAAAGGCATGAGACACTCTTTGCTTTGTTTGTATAATTAATATGTATAAATACTTTGCTTACCCTTAATCCCTAATTATGATAAACTATAACTTCCATTTTTAGGCAAGCTTCTTTCTACGCTAAAGCTGCCTAAATCTCTTCTGAGTTAGGAAGATAACTTCAGAAATGGAGAGAATTAGTAGACTGAGTCTCACTGAGAGGGGGATTTCATCGGGGGAAAAAAGGAATAGAAGCCAGATGAAGCTTTTGCAACCTTAATAAACAGAAAGACAGAAAATCTGTTGAAGTAGAAGTGAAAAAAGGTAGAGGAAATCACAGTATGGAGAAGAAAAGAAAAGCTCTGAATCATTACACGCCTCTGCCTCTGCAGAGGATACCTTCCACTGATGTCCCCTGCCTTCTCACACAAGCTCTCCTGGAAAAACTGAATCAGCAATAGTATCTCCCTATACTTGGACATGCGCTTATCATTCTTTATCTCCATCTCTGCAACACCACTGGACTCGAGAGTTTTGAAAAACTTAGTTGTTTAACAACTGTGGAGATGGACTTCCAGAGGCTCCATTAAGGCAGTGGTTACTACCACTCAGGACACTTAGGCCTTACTCCTTACCGATCTCGTAGGTCACTTTTCCTAGACCTTACTGCCTTGACTTGCAACTTAAAAGAATCTCTTGTGAAGAGATTCTCTTCTCAGGCAGATCCCTCTCCTCTCCCACATCTTTGTGAACATACCTCCCCTTATGTTAAATCTGGCCTGTACTTGTATTAGAAAC
>VUYV01000122.1:719913-796541 GCA_008711295.1 Anarhynchus alexandrinus
AATTGAGAGGCTGAAGCCAAGGGAATATGTTATACCACTTTTTATTCTCCAGAGATGCTGCGTTACTGGCTCAATTGCTTTCTACTCTATGTATAACTGTGGCAGTAAGAACCGCGTTGATCATCCACAGCTCTGATTCATGTTAATTTCCATATTGCTTTGATAGATAGTTGATATGCGACACATTATAGCTCTGAATATTTCAATTAATTGAATGAGTGTCTTTAGATTGGCAAATCAGGATATTTCACCAAGGTGCTTTATTTCCAATAGGTCTGCAAATTATCAAATGCTGCTGCTTCCATTAAGATTTCCCAGTGATATGGACTTCTGTCACCCACTCAATATGATGTTGAACTAAGTCTTCAGCAGTGACATCCAGAGGTTATGAACTACTGCTACATACATAACAGCTGTGTCTTCAGTCTGATGATGATGGACCACCTCCTTTCTCATCTCCAGCTAAATCAATGCAGTTATCACCTAAGCTTTGCAAGTAGAATCCATGTTTTTGGGTTGAGCATCATGAGTTTGACAGTTAGCTCTGTTTACTGATGATTAATGACTAGTATTTGGACAAAGGTAAACAAAAATTCTTAATAAATTGGAAGAGAGGGAAAACTGCCTGGGGCCCATTACCAAAGAAAGGGTGTAATATATCTAGCCAGAATGTGCACTTCTGAAGCACTAAGCTCGCCAATTAGAATACTGAAATGACAACAGCTACAGGCATTAAAGCTTGTGCCTTTGTTACTGCATGAGACAAATGTTTGAGCAAGCTACATGTCTTGCCTTTGTACTGCTGCCTATAAACTCTGACTTTGTGCCCACCTTCCTGCTTCATGAAGTGTTTTCTTGACATTTATTATTAATAATAAAAGTTAAGAAAAATGAGAGTAGCAGCGTATTGATTCAGCAAAGCAGCAGGAGCATATTTAATAGCCCATGCCTTTTACCTGATTCAAATATATTCAATCTCTGAAGTTTGATTTCGTTAATTACACTACAAATCTAAAAAGACTTTTTATGTTATCAGATACTAATTATATTAGACAGATTGCCATTCATCTGCTTATAGCAATATTTATTTCCACTGCCATCACTTAACATCAAAACAGTATTACCTCATCATTTACAGTGGAAAAAATACTACTTTTCCCTATAATTTTCTGTCTACGTTGGTCCAGTTAAAGGCATGAGACACTCTTTGCTTTGTTTGTATAATTAATATGTATAAATACTTTGCTTACCCTTAATCCCTAATTATGATAAACTATAACTTCCATTTTTAGGCAAGCTTCTTTCTATGCTAAAGCTGCCTAAATCTCTTCTGAGTTAGGAAGATAACTTCAGAAATGGAGAGAATTAGTAGACTGAGTCTCACTGAGAGGGGGATTTCATCGGGGGAAAAAAGGAACAGAAGCCAGATGAAGCTTTTGCAACCTTAATAAACAGAAAGACAGAAAATCTGTTGAAGTAGAAGTGAGAAAAGGTAGAGGAAATCACAGTATGGAGAAGAAAAGAAAAGCTCTGAATCATTACATGCCTCTGCCTCTGCAGAGGATACCTTCCACTGATGTCCCCTGCCTTCTCACACAAGCTCTCCTGGAAAAACTGAATCAGCAATAGTATCTCTCTATACTTGGACATGTGCTTATCATTCTTTATCTCCATCTCTGCAACGCCTCTGGACTAGAGAGTTTTGAAAAACTTAGTTGTTTTACAGCTGTGGAGATGGACTTCCAGAAGCTCCATTAAGGCAGTGGTTACTAGCACTCAGGACACTTACGCCTTACTCCTTACCGATCTCGTAGGTCGCTTTTCCTAGACCTTACTGCCTTGACTTGCAACTTAAAAGAATCTCTTGTGAAGAGATTCTCTTCTCAGGCAGATCCCTCTCCTCTCCCACATCTTTGTGAACATACCTCCCCTTATGTTAAATCTGGCCTGTACTTGTATTAGAAACCTAACACGCAAGGTAAGAAGGTATATGATAAATCAGCTCTAATGAAGGAGTAGGACAAAAAAAAAATTACATCAACACAATAGGCATAGTGAAGGGATACGAAATCAAAGCATGCATTTAGGAAGATATAGAAAAAAATACATCCTCTATTAAATAGAAGAATGCATCTCATAAAATGATAAAAGATAGGTTTGCTAGCCCCCAGAGAGAGAGAATATTGTATAATTTTGGGAGGATTATGTTTCACTAGAGACATTTGTGAGTGCAATGAGCTAAATTAAGGGATAAGACTGCCTAAATTGATCTACACAACTGATTGTACTACACTTGATAAAATAATTGTGTCAGTTCCTTCTGTACTTAAAATAAACTTAACAACTCTGAAATGCAGTAAGTTGTTAAGCACTAAACATCATCACATGCTCTGTCACACTACTCTCATTGTTTCAGAAACCTCGGAAGCACCTGACATTTACCTTCTCTAGTTTAACACTGGAATTGCAGAAATGCAATTAGGAATACTGTGGTACTCATAACAGAAAAGGTCAGCAATGTGCAAGCTAAACCTGATAACATGCTTAATGCGCTGCCAAACATAACAGAATGCCTTCCTGATAATGAATGATTTTACAGACTGCCATGTAGTTGTTGCAAGATAATCAGATCAACAGGGGGCATGCCACTATGCAAAAGACACAGGAGATCGTGAAGTATTCTTTGATAGAGGTATATTGCAAAGTCACCACGGACGGAAAAATCTGCCATTATAAAAGTCCATGTTTTCAGAAATAGTCACATAAATAAATTGGGCAGAAAGCACAAACAACAGAAGTTTCAACATTTGGTAAGCGCAGAAGCCATTACCTTATCAAAGGCAGTGTGCATTTGGTGCCTGCAGCCAACAACCAATACAACACCACCTCTGGGATGTAAAAGACTTTTTTTTTTGTGTAGTAGTAATCAATGTAAGTAGAGGTTAGAGGGTTTAGTTTTTCTGTTTGTCTTTAATACAGAGATACTCACGCAGCAGTACAGGCTCTGTGTTCCTCATGCAAAGACTTCCTCCTTACTTGTGCCACTAATCCTACATAAACTAATAGCGAACTTTAAGAAAAATGAAAAGTAATCTAAGGGGTTCTTTTGATAAATGACATTTCATCAACAGTGCCAAAAAATATCTCATTACTGAAAGCTGAAAGTAGCACTTATCAAAAGTTTTCTGCCACATACCTAAAGGCAGGTTAAACCTTCAGTGAAAAACATTTTTGAGAGCTTGCAAACACCAAAGAAACATGTATTTGTTATACCTGAATTAATCATGAGCAAATAAAATCTATATAGCTCCCATGTTTATTTACAGACTATAATTTGTATTAGACTGTTTCATTTTATTTTGTCATTTTATAAGAAGTTGCATTTTTTCTAAAAAAATAGAGAAAAAAAAGGACCATCATGAACTACAGTGGAGCTTTCACCTGCATTTTTACTTAGGTTAAAATTCAAATTACAGAACTCATAATTTTCCAGGAATTATCACATACATATCACTGATAAGAGAACATTACATTTTAAGGCTGCTAGATCCATATTGCAAAGATGCATTAAAGGCAAATGCTAACTTTGTATTATAGTTTCTCCTATACTTGAGTTATATTAATCTATTTCATGTTTAATGTAAAAGCCTGCTATTCTTTTCACGTGCCGCATACTGTCACCTAATTAATTAAGGAAAACAAATCAATTGTAATTTAATGTGAATCTTCCTATTTTTCAATTTTATTAGAAGTAGTAACACGAATTTAGGACATGACATATTTTTGAGGATTGACTATAATGATAGGCCAGATGATGATCAGCTAACTTGTATAAGCTGATTTTTCTCAGTAGCAGGCTATAATTTGTGTGAAGAAAGGTATCTGATATCCTGTCTCTGGTGGTCTATAAAAAACAGAAAAAAAACCCTCAAATACCTGTCTGTCTGGTATTTTCATATTTCCCTCCATATATCATTTTGTAACCAGCTTTATCTGAACAGTGTGTGCCTGAGGCAAGTATTTATAAAACAGTACTGACATACTGCAAAACATTTTTACAGGTGCTTGCTTTGCAAAAAGTTCACAACGTAAGCGAATATATTTTGTTTAAACTGTACGAAGAGAGGCATGCCAATAAAAGGAAGTAAACATTCTCCCCACAACTAGATGATAGCATCAGTAAAAGTGCAATTATACTTCCAGCTTTTTCTTGCTATTCTTTTGGCAATGATCATAAACAACCGAACATATTTTCCTGAAATGCTACATATGCATAACATGCACCAAAAAACTAACCAGAACACACTCACCATGTACTATCAGGACATATTCTGTGCTGTTTCGGCCAATAGGATTTTTTGCTTCACATCGGTATGTGCCATTGTCTGTTTTGTTTAGGAAGCTGATGCTTAGGACCCTGCCGTTGACAACCATTCTCTCTGGATCTGGTAGTTCTCCACCATCCTTTGTCCACAGTACTGGTTCTGGCCTGTTGGATACAAAGCAATGCATTTAATCAGATACATGAAGCATGTATATGCAACATACACACCAGAAACAGGAGCATCAGAAACTTAGGAACAGTAACCTGCCATCAAAGAACATTCAATGATCAATGATCAGAGCCACGAGGATGATCCAAGGGCTGGAGCACCTCTCCTATGAGGAGAGGCTGAAAGAGTTGGGGCTGTTCAGCCTGGAGAAGAGAAGGCTCCGAGGAGGTCTTATTGCGGCCTTCCAGTACCTAAAGGCTGGAAGGGGAAGGACTTTTTTCTAGGGCATGTAGTGACAGGACAAGGGGGAATGGCTTCAAACTGGAAGAGGGCAGGTTTAGATTGAACATTAGGAAGAAGTTTTTCACTTTGAGGGGGGTAGGGCACTGGAACAGGTTGCCCAGAAAGGTTGTTGAGGCCCCATCCCTGGAGGTGTTCAAGGCCAGGCTGGATGTGGCCTTGGGCAACCTGGTCTAGTGGGAGGTGTCCCTGCCTATGGCAGGGGGGTTGGAACTCGATGATCTTCAAGGTCCTTTCCAACCTAAACCATTCTATGATTCTATGATTTGAGTTACTGGATATAATGAACTGTCGCTATTTCAACTTCACCATCCTGGATGGGAACTACAAAAGGTAGTGAAAGAATAAGCAGGGAAAAGAAGAGAAATAAAAAAGGAAACAGAATGGAACTGGAACAGGCCAAGATCTTCCCTAAACTAAAAGGTAGTGCTCGCGAGGTTTCAGGGCCCACCATTTGGCAAGGCACTTGGCAAGCTAAGTGATAACAGCTTTCCATTTGTGTGATGAGCAATATGGTCCTGTGTGGCTGAGAGGCGTCAGAAATCATGCAAGCAGGCTGAGGTAGGTGTAAGGGGTTTGTAAATGGATTCTAAAATTATTTAGGCTATTCACATTCGCAAGTGCACTTGCATGCACTAAGTGTTTTTTCTGAAGCAGGCATATTAGTCTCAAAGTTGTACATCTTACACACAATCTAAATTTGTTTCTGTTGCTGCATCGTGTCACAGCCCATCCCCTTTTCCACCCGTTCTGCATCCTTCCCTCAAATAATTGCTCCTTACACGTGTTATCACAAGCAATATAAAATTTGACTTAAAACCCTGGATTTCCTTCTTTTGTGAAACCTTTCCTCTTGTGCCTCATGAACTTGCGTCAAGGCCGACAACAACGCCCCCCCAGGCAAATTAAGGGCACCACAGAGAGGGAACTGACCGCCTTGCAGATTCCCATATACCTTCCCACTGGCAAGTGATACCTAACTCTTTCCTAAAGACTCTCAAGAAGCTCCACAGTTCATGAGATCTGCCTAACAGACAGCAGGATGTATTTATTGCTGGTATGCAGTCTTTACTTCCACGTAACAAGATCTACATTTTAAATTTACATGAGGGAAATCACCAAAAAGAAAGGTCCGTGACTGGGAACAAAAAGTTGGCTTACTGAATCCTGACTGTCTCACAAAAAGATGGAGCATCTCCGGTCCTTAGATACTAGTCCCAAAAGCAACAAATATACAGCCTGGGGATTCACTGCTACATTACTTGTATCTGGTAGCTTTGTACACTATAACCCAAATATCAATCCCTTTCTTTTTGGGTACACTACTTAAGTAATTTCAGTCAGAAGCAGTTTATTTGGTAGGAGAATGTTACATTATATTTTCCTATTGAAGTATGCAGTTGATTGACTAAGTAATAAAACAAAATATAAAGCGTTGTTATAAAATCAGCAGATGCCGAATTAGTCATTAGTCTTACTCAAGAAATACTCAATTTCATTAATTTAAGGATGTGTTTAAAGCCTATTAAATATAATAAGTGTTAAGAGTAAGAATTAAACCAAAGGAGAGACATTTTGCCAAAATGTGGCCTCATGCACAGAAAAATAGTCCTAATGACTGCAATGACACGATTTTCTTTTAAGTTAGGTAAGACACATAAACAAAGTGAATTTTTCTGAAATGCACTTACAGCTATACAATTTATATTACTTTTTGAAGTAAAAATACAATAACATGTTTCTCCTGAAAGATAACAGAGTTTTATACATATTTTAGTAATATTTGGATGACACCTTGTTAAATCACTGTTACCCAGACCGGGTATTCTCTGAAGTTATGATTTTTTTAGGAAATCATATACTCAGGGAATATAACAAGATTCACATAATATGAAATCAAGGATTAAGAACTGTCAGACTAATGGGCCTCGCTTATACCTTACCATAAATATGTCTCAATACTCCTCCTAAGTGAACTTTCAGCAACTGGTATCTAAATACACATGACACATGGTATACACACTTCCCTTCTGCTTAATTTGAGCAGGGAATCTAGCTGTCCATGCTGTTGCAGAAACATTGCCCTACAGAGTTCACAACATTAAGGTGTGATTTGCTTTGATATGTTAAGGTGGATTTGTTCAATTTTCCAGCAAACTCAACATTGTTCCCCATTTACCAGCTTACTGTGAATCTGTAATCCCAGGAGTGGAAACTCTGAAGCACTTCTGCTACAATGTGCACCATTACCTTCATAAATGGCATGTTAAAGCAACCTCTGTGCAGTGGTAATTTATCGAACTTACTTTTTAAATTGAAATTAGATGGCATATCCTAGGGGAAAACCCATAGGATAACAAATAACTATGAAATGGAGCCTTAGATATAAATTATTCAGGGAGCTTTGTCACATTGTAATATACCAACTCTAATCTTATACAGAGTGGTTAGCTTTGGTTGCAAAAATGATGGTGGCAGAAAAATCATGGCTTAGAGAGAGGCAGGTCCACATCTGGGTGTCGGGGAAGCTGCTAATTAACAGTTAATATTAAGCTACCCTGTGCTGGCTCAGTGGCAGCAGCAGAGCAATCCTTGGGCAGCCGGCCCACGGTCAACACATCATGGTGGCCGGGCACAGCTCGCTCTCCGCCTCACCGCTCCCAGGGAGGATGGCGCCTAAAGCAGTAACGCTGTCACAGCCACAAAATCAAATTTTGCCTGCACTGCTGGGAAGCTTTGAGACACTATGGTCTAAACAATTCATTACTTGGGCAGAAGCGAGCTAAGAACACGACATGCTCATGCAGCCAGGCCAGCACGCCGCTGCCTTTGGTGACAAGGGCAGTGGCTGTTTAAGGAAAGCTCATGAGTGGGGCCAGTTTCTGTGGTCCATTTTCCCTGTACTCTGCCATCATCCACAATCATTCTACCGGGGATGTTGGAGGGCCCATCCATCTCTTGTTCTCTTTTGCATCTACTTAGTATTTAGACCTGTTGCCTATGAATGTCTCTAATATCTTTTTGAATCTGCTTATTCTGTCTCAACCCGGCCTCCTGTGGCAATGAATTCTGGAAGTTCCCTACCTACTGTGCAAAAACATATTTACTTTCATCTGTCTTGCACTGATCTCCTAGAAGTGGCAATGAATATTGCAGAGTATGGTAAGTAACACCTCTGCATATTATAAACTTGTTGAAAGTTACAATAGCCTTGTACGTAGTAGGCCTCTCCCTCTTTCTCTGTTTGTTTGAATTTGATATCTTCTGACATTATTGGCAGGGAAAGAAAAATTCACAAGAAAAAAGGGTAAAGCAACCATAAATTTAGAGCATATTGGCTCTTCCTTGATAATCACTTTAGTCCTTTCATTGCCCAAAGCACAAATGCAGCTGGAACACTGATGGGGAAGCTTTCCTTCTGTGACACAAGGCACAGAGAACTGTAAATTCCCCGTAGTTCATCCTGTTGAAATATGCTCATGGGTGCAGATCCAGACAGAGGTTCTTTCTCTTATGTAACATATTGAAAGGGTTCTGGTTCATCTGGGGCTTGTTTAGGTTTGACATTCTAAAACACGCAGCAAATATGCACACTCCCAATATTACACATTTTTCTCTATTGCATACATCTCCAATATTGCAGAATTTCATCTTTTCTTCACATAATAAAGAGTTGCCATAATGCTATCGACTACTGTGTGGACTGGAACAAACAGGGTATCCCTGTGCCTTGCATCTGTGCTTACTTCAAGTTGAATCACACTTACCAGTTTAATCAGTTTTTCTCAGACAATCCTGAAAACATATAGCACAACAGCTATAAAGTCGGAATGAGCACTGTGGCCACTAATGCAATTGCACATTACTGCCTTCACACGTTTCATGGCACAAACAAGCTCACTGACCTGTTCTGTCCTAAAAGGAGCTGCATGCAGCCTGCTAGTACCAATGCAGTCACCCAAGGAACAAGTCTGCCGTCCCTTTTTGGTTTTGGGTTTTTTTTTTCCCTATCTTGGGTGAGAGGTGCTTTTCTATATCCTGGTTTAATCCCTCTCATGTGGATGCGGTTAAGTGGAAATGAGCTGTGCTACCACTGAGACCCTTCATTGGGTTGAGGGAGACAGCAGAGCTGAACCACCGAAATGCTGTTTTCTTGCCCAAAACACAGCTCTGCTTCTGGCTTACCTATTCTAATTTGCTCCCAGCGTGACACCTTTTAAGACAAAAACAAACAAATTAAGCATGCTGTACTGAAGAAATTCTTTCAAAGAGACAGCTCAAATGTGACAGCCCGTGCTATTTCTTTGGCTCGTATGTATTGCTTTTATTGATATGGCTTTGCACACAGATGCCCACGGTGGCACTATCAGGACTGAATTAATCTGAAAGAAGACAGAGATACTAATGAAAAGCATACGAAAAAACCTTAATTATGACCAATGACTTCTCTGCCAGCCCCCCAAAAGAAATTTGAACTCTATGCTCTCACTGAAGAACTCCTAAATGGGCTTAGATGTTGGTATAATTTATGTAAAATCATAGTAGAAAGGCCCAGAAGCTTTCAGTAACTGACTTCCAAAAGGGAAATTATTTTTGGTATAAACGAATGATTTCATTAACTGTCCTCATGTTAGCCTCAAAACTTGACATAAAAAGCAACAGAATTTGGTATTCTTTCTCAAACTGAAATGGGATTGCAACAAGGATTTTAAAAAAAAAAGTATCATGTTCCAGGGTGATTCATGTTTTATACTATGGAACGGGAGTTTTCTTGCAAGTAACTTAACAAAGAATTTGCAAATAAAGTGAAATTATTTTCTAATCCTGAAGCTAAGAAACCTTTTCTTCCAAAATAAGTCTACAAGAAAGCTATGGACACACTGCAACATGTTGGGGGGAAAAAAAAAGTTTTAAAAACACAGTCAGGTTTGATTAGAAAAGGACACTTAGCCATAGGCTTACCTTTTCAACAAGTGTTTATGTAACATGAAAGTCAACAGTTAATATTTAAGTCCACATTAATAATTTTTATAATCTAGGCCTTTAAAAGTCACACAGTAATATTTTAAAACAAGTTCATTAATTTTCCATCCTTAATCAAAGGACTGTGATGTTTCGGTCTTTCCTATAATCCTCCTTTCTAGTGATATCTTTAAATCTAACCGTTATAATTATCTTAATTTAGCCTTCATTTAAAAATGATACATAGATCTATTGTATCACCTCTTGTTTCTGAACAAAGGGAATTTAAGCAATGCAATCCATTCTCACCTGAAAGTTCTTGGCTCTATTCATTTTTGTTGCCCTTTTCTGATTTTTGTGTACAGAAAGGTCATGTACAAAGCATTCTTCATTGAGACTTTAGTAAACAACACTCAGATAACTTGCTGGCCCATAATACTAGCACAGACTAACCTTTTAATTTCCATAAGATCACACTCAAAAAAACCCCAAAACAACAACAACAAAAAAGAACAGTGCTGGCTTTTTATATACTCAGTCTCACTGAGGATATTATCATACAACACTAACAAGACAAGTAAATTCATTATTTTGAGTATGGCCCACTTAAACATTGCCTTTTATTTCTCCAAACAGGGGCACACTCTTCTTCTCTGAAGTCCATAACAACATAATCTAGTGGAAATGCTCAAATGAGTAATGGAAAAGGTATCACCACATTTATCAGAGCATTTCTTGTTGAAATCCTGGTGCAATGTTAAAAGTCATGAAAGGGAATGATTGCTTCATTAATTTGAAACTTACAGAGTTTCTCTGTATTGAAAATCTGGATTTTTAGCTTTGCAGTTAATCATCCAGTTGAAAGTTTAAATCCTGAGGGAACTTCTTGTTTATATAAAGTCTCAGTCTGATGAGTCATATTGGGATGAGCTGGTTTGGGAGCATTTCATCTATCAAAAACATCAATATCCACAGTCACTAGCCTTTCATAAAAGGCTTGGATAGATGGTTTTTATTTTATGAGACAAGAACTCTCTCTGATTTTGTAGTTCTGCAAAGCTTGAGTAACCTTCACAGAGTGTTTTTCTCCCCAGAAGAATTAGTAAAGAATATCCTAAGTACCTTTTATGAAGTCTCTTATTTTAAGAAAGAAGCTTTGAACATCTGAATTGACTATTATATTTGTCTACACTTTTCTCTTTTAAGCATCTCAGCAGACATAACATAGCCTAAGAATATTTATGACGCCCTATACCAATGTTTTTAAAATGGTTAAGAATTAAATTACCAACATATGTTAAAAATGAGGTGGCAACAAAATATAGATTTCTACTTTCTGTATCATAAAAATTTGACAGGAATTCACAGCTATAAAGACAACAGGAACAACCAGAAATGTTGGCGACAGTTGCAGTGTATTATACCTTTGAAAAAGTTGATTAAATGATAAACTTAGAGAGATGACAGGAATCTCAAATAGTGTTAGTATTCACCATTAACAGAAAAAAAATGAGAACACAAAAAAAATAGAAAAAAAAAAACAGAAAAGGGAAGAAAACCAACAAACCAAACCCCAACCCTTCATTCCTTATCTTCTGTCCTGGATACAAATTAAGCCTTTCTTTTGTCCACCACAAATGCACTTGGGTGACAGCACTCCCTGCCTGTAGCTTGCTTTGGATAAATCAGGCAGTCCTCTCACCTTCAGATTGGCTTACTGGATTACAGATCCTAACCATGTTGATATGATAGACTAAATTTGCAGCCGAAAGTCCTTATCCCTCAGCAGCCTGTGACAGTAACGGATTAAAGTGACTCAAGAAGAGTCTTCTCAAAGCAAAGGTATTTTTTCTTTTACCCAAAGATACAAAGTATAGATTGCTAAGAGGTAAATGAGTAATTTTCCATATTCGTATTTCCCCCTTATCTACACCCTAATCTTTCCTTGCAACCTTAAGGTTCCTTTCAGGTCAGTTAATACCTACCTCTGCCTGTAAGAACCTGACTGTTCTCTTTCTGCCACAATTCTCTTTTCTTCTGTATCTCCCTCTCATCAGGCTCATAATACATTCCAATTTATACTTTAATATCTTCAGAGTCTAGGACTCCCTTTGACCTAAGGCTGTCAGTCCTTAACACAGATGTGTTATGCTGCTGGTCTCTGTCTGGATAGCTTTTTCCCAGTTGATCGCTAACCCATTATAATGTTAACTTCTTTGTGACTATTGACCTGTATTTTTTCCCTATGCCTTTTGTGCCTTTTTTGTGGGTTCCTCCTGCTTAACTGTTTCCTTTACGTTAGTTATTCTCAAGAAGGCAAGGCAATATCAAACATATATCTGAAAAGTGCATAATCCATATATATGTATGTTTGCATATCTAAAGTTTCTTACCTAATTCCAGTATTATTCACAATCTTCCCAAAGAAGTATAAAAAAGGTGCTGTGAATGACATTTTGGAGATTGGCTTTCTCGTAGTCATGAGACAGATCAACAGGAGAACTTGTGTGAAATCAGAAGATACTTTATCAGTGAATTGCATCAGAAATATCCCTTGTATTCTACTATTGTAAGCAGCAGGGAGGCTAGAGATGGACAAAAAGATTGTCTCCAAAAAAACCCCCAAAACCTTTGTGATGGAGATGCCAAAGGCATGTAGTCCAGAATTTGATTTAAAGAAACTAGAAATCCATTGCCACATGGCAATGAAGGCAGATGTTGGGGAGTTCCCTGAGCTTGCTCATGAAGTACCATCCTCCCTACAGTAAGTTTAATGACAGAGGAAAAAGAGGACCCCGAATTGGTGTGCTCATTGCTGTGGGTGATCCCCTGTCTTCCCATGATCCTCATTAGAAGTGAAAAAATTAGTTCAGAGAACTATAATTCATTATCAATAGTCACTCTGTGTGTGTTGGAGAAGCAGTTCTGTCAGGGTTAGTTTGGTTGTGCCAGCACCTCCAGCCCTTCAGCTTTGAAGGAAATGCAAAATCAGAGAGCTCACAAATGTGCAATATGGCTGATGGGTCAATGCCAGAAAAAGCTTTGTCATGATATTGTGCAATACATCAACACTGAGGTCAAGTCAGCAGATTTTCTCAATAGTGGAATACATAGGAACCCATCACTGTAGTATGCGATAACACAGTTACTTATTTAAGTGATTTCTTATGCCCCCAATACCATTGCATGCAAACGGCCAACTCAGAATAAATGCAGTGAGACATGAAATCAAACTGTGCACAGTTGGTTGCTAACGCCATTTATCGCCCCAAGTACCTCTAACTATTCAGAGTCAGGAAAACACCTACCTAAAAATGCATCTTCTTAAAAACTGTTCCTGTTATAAAGATTTCTAAGGAAATACTATAGGCGTTCAGATTACATGTTTTATTTTGCCAGTTTCAGCAGTGCTGCTCTTAATGCGATTCATTTCTTTTAAGGCTTTTATCTGAACATCTTATCTGCTCTCCTCTACTCTATCAGGAGGAATCTCCCTTTAGTCTTAGTCTTAGAGTTATTAAACTCACCTTGCAGTGAAATTACCATTGCATGCCATAAAAATGACATGTTAACCTCTTACAAATGTCACCTGTCTTTAAAGAATGCAGAAAAACTGTTTTGCCTTACATTTTTAGCAAGTTCTGAAGGAGACATCTGCTAAAAGTTCCTCTATGTGGTCATAATAAACTAGAAAGAATAAAAGTCATGCTAAGCAAGATTATCCTCTTGATTCAGAAGAGAAATACGGTCTATTTTGTATATCTCAACTTTATTGATCATTTCCCCTCTGTCCTCTCCTATTAGAAGCTACTTGGTATGAGGTTAGGCTTGACTGCCAAACGAGCAAGAAAGAAGACAGGTCTGGCTGCGGAGTTCCTACTTCCCTTACAGCCCCCTATTACTTAGGCCAACACCATTAGCAGAGGTCCTAGCAAATCCTGATCTACCTGTCCTTTGTGACAGACAGCTAAATCTTGTTTTAATAATGGAAGGTTTGCAGAGATGCTCAGAAAGTCAGCTTTTCTAATTGGTATTAATAAATTCAAATCCATATATCAATTTATTTGCCGAATTGTACCCTGTAAGTTGAAAAGCTTATGATTTTTATTTTTCTGATTAACATGAGAAAACCTACTATCTTCAATTTGCGTAAGAACTAGAAACCTTTTTGCAAAGTTCATAGCCCCTACAAATCACATGGATCTCCTGTAGAGTGACCAAATTCAGATTCTATGTCTTAAAGAGCATGATTACTCTTAAATGGAAATTAACTGTAAACTTCTGAACTATTGACAAAAGGTCTTAGCTGTGTGCCAGTGTGTAAAGATAGATCAGGACTGACAGGCATCTGCTATCGCTTAAGGCTTACAGTTCATGCTGACTATTTAAATTATTCAGCCTGTGTTTTTAAGTAATCTTTCTCTTTTCTATTTTTTTCTATCTTTCAGCAGTTACCACTTCTGTAAAACATTTTCCTTTGAATATACCATATTGAGAAACTGTTCCAAAAGGTATTACACCATATAGTATGCTTTATTGCCTGAGTCTAGAACTTCCATGCCACAACAGCTCAGATTATACATTAAAATACAAAAATACAGCCATCCAAATCTAGTATACATTCTGGAGTGGAGCCCTTTCCAATTCATAGGAACAATGATATTTTGTCCATTGATCAGTGAATTACACCGTTCATGTCTGAGTCAAGAATTAATCCAGCAGTCTCATAATGACTTGAGAGTACTGAAATGAGTAAACACTGAGTGTGACTATACAAAAATACTTTAAAAAGGAGTATTAGGTTTTCACTTAGTATACTTTTTCTTAGTACTTAACAACAGACCACACACAGAATACTTTCTGCTCTTAAGTATTAAACTTGGAATCATATTTAAGCCCACTTTGAGGTTCAGTATCACTAAGTACAAAAGTCCTTCACTTTATGTCACAGTTGCCTTCTTCAGCTACCATTTTTGTAGTAATGCAATAATGCTTTATAGCATTCCAATACATAAAACATATTTTCTAATAGCAAGTTCTAGAGAAAGCAAATCTGTGAAGTATTCTAAATATCCAATCTTTTCAACCTAGTGTAGGTTCAGACATCTGTGTTTCAGGATAAGCTGTAGCAAAATATTTTTAACTCTCACGGAAGTGCAAAATATATTTCAGTTTTTATAGCTGTTTTAAGAATGGTTAATTGCTTACTGATTGCCAGTTTTATTTTGGTGCAATGAAATCTTTGAATGATTTCAGACTTCGTTTCGAAGTTTGTGCTTTAAAACAAGAAAATAAATTCAAGTAATATTCATCTAAGGCCCTCTAGTTTTACTACTTGCATATAAAAAAAGAATTAAAAAATACTTCCAGTTTTATTCTTTTGATGAACAATACTCTCATGTTTGAGTTTCACTATAAGACCTCAGAAATCCTTCATTTCTTCATTCCGGTCTGTCCTGGTTTGAGCAACACAGGACTACTTTTTCTTTCAGTAATTTTACTTTGCAGTAAAGTCTTTTCTAATGCTTGGGAAAATTGCATTTTTGGAAGACTCTAGTGTCTGAATTTGTGAAAATATTTATATTATAGCCACCTATGGTATGCACGTTTCAAGGTTGCAGTGTTTTTGAGGTCACCAGGTGTGGGAATGAGGAGGAGCGAGACCCGGGCACTTGACCCAAGCTGGCCAACAGGGTTATTTCATACCATGAATGTCACATTCACTGTAAATTAGAAAGTTTGCTGTGAAGTTCAATCTCTCTCCCTTGATGGCTGCCGTCCTGAGAACTTCTTGCCCTGGTGCCGGACTCCTGAGCCCTTCCCTTCCTCCCAAAGCTGTAGTGCTCGCAGTGTCCCACATTTGCTGTCCACTGCTGGGAGTGCACAGCTGCCTACTGATAGCATTGGCTGAATATAAGCCTTGTATATTTTATATTGGTTTTGGGATCAATATTGGTTCTTTAGTATTATTAATGTTGATTCTTTAGTCTTATTCCATTAAATCTCTTTATATTTCAACCCTCAGGTTTCCTTGTTTTTCCTGATTCCCCGTCCCAGGTGGGGAGATGTCATCAGGTGGTAGAATAATTGTCTGAACAACAATAAATTGTTGTGGGTTCCTCAAACCATAACACGTTTCTGCTTTTAAACCAATTTACTGTGGTACTGAATATTTCCCCAAGTATACACCCAGTACTCTTCCAGGCTTGACACTTTCTCTATAAGCATACTTTTGTTTTTTATCCAAAATGGTTTTCAAGTTTTTCTGGTTTTTTGAGATCTGAACTCTTCAGATTACTTGTAAGATTTCCTACAGTCTTTAAGTGTTTTATCGTTGTTATTATTGGTATCCAACCAATTTGCTAATTTCTCTAATGGAACTTCTCCATGAGATTAAGTGGTAGATCTTGTGGCTAATTTTCTTCAAGAAAATCAAATCTCATTGTCTTCAGTAATAGATTTTTTTCCTTCCTTTTTTCCTCTTGATATTTAAAACTGACCACAATTTTCCTTATACTTGCTAGGCTCTGTTGATATTTTGATATGACTGTACTTGTGGGTTGAGCTCCTAAATTCAAAATTGCATTCTTTTTGAAGAGTCAGACTGGTACCATAGAAATGGTTGCACTTTACATTAAATGTGTATGATGTATATAGCCCATATGAACACAATTTTTAGGAGGATGCTGCCATTTTCCATTCTACAGCAGCTTTTATTCACACACTGATGGGACACTGCCAGTAGGGTTTTTAGGCCAGTCTTATCCATCTTGCATATACACAGATGTTCACAGTGAAAATAGAAGAGAAGAATCTTGTGCCTAAACCCTCCGCCTTCTCCTTACAAACTAAGATTAAAAACATTGCCACTGTGATGTGCTAATTTTAATGGGCTTTCATAGCAGAGAACAGTAAGCATCTTCAGCTAGCTGGTCTACATAGTGCCCATTCTATAACCTCACCTTCTGTTTTTCCACTTTGCCCAAATCTCTCCCACATTTGTCATATACTCCACCTACTTTCAAACTTTTGGTATCTCATTTCATCCCCCCTTCCATTTTTGCATCCTCTGAGTCTGACCAACTTCCCAAATAACAGATTGGACATTTCTACTCCTTTACACTTTCTCAAGTCTTCAGACGTTTCTGCACCCTGCAGGCAATTGCTCCCACGAAAGGCAAAATTTGCTAAACTACTTTATTTCTGCCTTCCATCAGTTATGATTGTCGAAACACAAAACGGAGAAAGGAGAAAGAGGCGGCCGTATTTCCAAACTTTCAAGGTCAGATTGTCACTTGGGAGCAATCAGGAAACTGGAGAATACAGGCACACTGATGTATACCATAAACAAAAAAGGTAAACCTCTTTTAAATATACCATTAGAAGGTCAGGGAACAGGTACTGATCTCATTTTTTTCAGATTTATTCTGAAAGAGACCTGGATATTTTAATGCATTTTTAGTACTTCAAATCAAAATCCCTAGTATTTTAGAACATGTTTAGTAGCCAGCTATTAACCCCACTTTTTTTATATGTATTTTAAAGTCTGAGGTACAAAAACCATCTTAAGTTCAGAGAAAACACTGTAACCTCTACAGCTTATGAACAGCTTTCATAAAAAGTGCACTTCAAAATATTCTGTCGGTAGAAAACAATGGTATGTACGGCTATACTGTTCATTTTGTGTTGCCAGTTTATAAATAACTAATATTTCCTTTAAATTTTAACCAGGAAAAAAAAGTCCTCCACAGAAGGGTAACATCTCTTTCAAAAAGATTCCTGAGGCTAAACAGGCAGAAGGAGAGGTATAAGCCAGTAGAGCAGCAGGAAAGAAAAAAATACATTAAAAAATCTTATATCATAGATCCTGCCTTACTTTCAGGGGAATGGAGGCCTCGCAGAAGCGACCGCCACCATCAGCTAACTGACACTAGCTCAAGGACAAAGTACCAGGTCATAGTTTGCAAGGAATATCTACAGGTTGGCCTGGACTTGACCACAGATTAGATAAGGTGCTTTCCAATTCCTGTGAAGTAGCAAAGATGCTGCTTTTGTATCAGAAGTCTTGTGTTGACGGCCTGATGCGGACAGACTGCACAACAACGAGCTGTTCGGGTGAATGCAGAATATATTATCTGAGTCGTGTGACAGCTCTCACAGGCAATGGATAAGATATCCCTAATAACATATCGATACTCAAGGGCAAGTGACAACCTTGCTTCTAGGAGATTGTGCAAGAATCTGGAGGGGAAGAGACCGTCTCCATCGGATGCATCTCCCTTACTACTGCAGGCAGAGGGGGAAGGCGGACTTGATGAAGCCGCCACCTCATCCAGAGAATGGAAAGTCAGCAGAGCCTGAGCTTTAGACTGATGGCTGGATAATCTCACACAGGGAAAGAAGTGAGGTCCACTCAAGGCTACAGCGACATTATTCCAGTCAGAGGAATGAGTAAAAGATGAAGCAGTGAAACAGTGATGTCCTGAAAGATCCTTTTAAATTCTGTAGCTGGAAGTACTCTGGATGAGTTCTGGAGCACATCGGTAATGTACGTTCTTTCCCTGTTCTGCCTGGGATTGGTGCCATGTATTGATGTGCAAATCAGAAATACAAATCCCTTTCCTTTCAGCCCCATAAACTAAGACCTACACTCTCAGATAAGCGGAGCGGGGGAAAGGAGAGGAGAAACTATATACAGATAAGTGAATATAAAGAATAATTGTCACACCTTGCCTAAATGTTTTATTGCTGTTCCTAGGGGCTTTTTCTTTTCTGTCAGAGCACAGCTGAGATGATAAACGGCATGTAAGAATTTCATTCACATGAAAAATCGTTGATTAAACATAGAAATCTTAATGGCCTGGTTTCACTATATTTCTAGTTCTATAGGTTTCTAATTATGTAGTCTGTGTTCAAACAGCTAAATCTTTGGGCTTCTTATACCGCTGTTTACACCTTGTTGATTCCTTCTTAACCTTTAAGAGCTATTGAGAAATTAGTAGATTATTCCTTTTCATCAGCTGTAAGTAAAGCATGACTATAAGAACAAAGGACAGTAGAAACTACAGCGGATTAAATGGACAATATCTGAAAAAAAATGTATTTCAAAGACACGCAAATGTCAGCAGTATCGAGATAATATGGTGCTCAAGTGGATGCATCAGAATGGCTGCTGAAAATTACTGGGATTAACCAGGAACTATGCTCCTAATGTTAATGAAGTACTGCTGGGGATAGGAAAGCAGCAGCAGAGCATAATGATAGGATGTGCACACCTTAGTTACTATGCATTTCATAGCACAGAGGAAAATAACATCTTCTCAACCGGCATGTCTTCAGATCCATTTATAACACTGTGTTTCTTCATACAAGTTTACAAGCATACTGCATCCCCAGCCAGGGCAACAAGAGCTGGGGAAAATACTGGTTTATCAGAAATAACAGAAGAATAGCAGAAAGAGATTCAACACCACTTATTTTAAATGTTTTACATTTTCACACTATAGAATTAAAACACGTACATTTTCTGAAACTAGCTTGGCTTACACAGGCTATGCTGAAGTGCCACGTGCAGCTCTACAGGTAGAGATAATGGTGGAGACTGCGAGAAAGAGGAAACAGGAGGTAACTCTGTCACACCACATTTCCAGTTCGCTTTTCTCTTTTTCCTTGATCAACATTATGTCTGTTGGCGATATCCCCACTGCTAATTGAGGCCGGAAGGGTATATCAAGGTATTAATGAGCAGATTATTCTGAGCTTTTTTTTTTTCCCTTTGACAAATCAGGATTTTAGACTGCTTAGATATTTCAGGCTGAGACACTGATGGATATTCACATGGCTAACTTGCACTGTTTTCAGTAAGAGCTGTGTCCCAACACTCATAAGAAACTCTGTCTCAGTTATTATAATAAGCTGAGAAATCCCGCCTAAGAAACACCAGATACATTTTTTGAGCTAAGGTCAAATACTGGCTGGCAGAAGAATCAAAGAGGAAAATCAAGACTGGCCGATTCACTTCTGCTTTTTCCATTAAGGAAACAGTTGAAAATCTCATTCACAGGTACATGCTTGTCCAAATACTACTTGTTTAAAACCATTTGCTGTTGATGTAAAGCACAGTCGAGGAGAAGCCTCATTAAACTAAAATTCCTTCACGCATTTCAGGTGCAGTGACAACACCCAGAGAGCTGATAAAAGTAGCAGTGCTGCAACTTGAATGACAAGCAAGAGCTATACAAAGCCTTCAGTACCAACCCTCATTAACCAAGGTATGCACTTCTTGACTTTCAATGCATCTAAGAACATCATGAAGTTTGGGACATGTTGCAGAATATCCTCTTTACAGCAGATAAGATACCTTTAATAACAGCGACATTTCTAAGATCTTTGGTTGAATCATGGGTTCTTCTCAACAAGTAACTGAATGTTTGTTGATATTTATAACAGTTATAGGAGCACCAAAGAATAGAAATACACCATAAAATCTTTGTACCTCAGTTATATTTTTTCACCAGTGTAAAAAAAAATCTGGTGTTGAAGTACACTGTATTAGGTCATAATAAATAACAAAATGCTTCATGCTTTCAAGAGATTATAATGAAATCTTAATAAAAATACAATGGGAACTTGCGATTATTTATATTTCAGAGCTAAGTCTTATACCCTGTTCTGTGTCAATTTCTTTTACATCTAAAAATAACTTATGAAACAGTAATACAATAAAGGCAAAAAAACCCCAACCATTATTTACTTACAGGAGTTTGCTTTTTTTCTCTCAAATGTACCATTATCTCCAGACAGAGGGGAGTGCTTTAGTTCACCCAAACTTCTCTCACACAGAAAATTATTCATTAGTACCTTCATGGTAATAATCTTAGCACTGTAAAGGAGATATCCTCAAGCTCTCAATGGGACCCAGCTCCATTAGCACCTAGTCCTAGCAAGCCACAACAGTCTATATTCAATGTGTAACAGCACAGAAACAGCTGTACTGGATCAGACAGTTCAGCTAGCCCAGTGCCTTATCTCCAACACCAGGGATAAGCAGATGTCTGGGGAACAGGCCAAGCACAGATGTTGCCTCCTTAAGCACTCCTCTGACCTACAACTATCTCAGACACTTCTGACACCAAGCACAGTTTAAAAATATTCTGTAAACCTTAAGGATTTTACTTTCCATGAAAAGTTTTCCTTGAATTACCACAGATTTTAACCATCTGCCATATCCACTGACAACAAATTCCCAAAGTTTACCAGTCATTGTATGAAAAATGACCTCCTTGCTTTCTGGCAAAACTGGTTCTTAGGAGCTTAATTTAGTCTTAAACATTTCTATCTGAAGAGAGAATGAACCAACAATCCCTAACAACTATCTCTTTACCATTTACAGTTTTGGAAACATCTGTAATATTTCCTCTCTATGTCAAACAGGCCACCACAAGGCACATTTGCTGCGCCCTTCAAGGAACTCCAATATGTTTATAAGATAGGACTTTTCTTCTGCAAAAGGGATTCCCCCCCAGAAAGTTTGTTTTTATTCAGATGTCTGGTAATTCTAGTCCTTTTTGTAGTTTTTACTATTTGTGAAGCCCAGATGTCAGTTCTACACATTCACACATTCTAGGATGTCTCCTGAAGCCCTGTTGCCCCATGTTAGCAAGGTGGTTTTAAGCATGAAGTTTCCTGTCACTGTTCATAATTCATCAATCTCATCCTTGAATTCCCTTCGAACACTGGAGTGAAACCATCTGCTCCTGCTGGCTTGTTACTGCTCATTTTGCCTGCTTGTTCCACAGCCTCCTCCACAGTCCCTTTAAGAAAATCTTGCCGGTGAGCACCTCAGAAAAAAAGGGAATCAGTCTGCAATACATCCAGTTTCTTCCACAGTAAATACGGACGTAGCAAATTCATCTGGCTTACCCTCATATCTTGATCCTCAGTTGATCCTAGAAATGTACTGGCACACTTCCTGATATATTTCAAGAAAGAGTAATTATTACTTTCAATTCCCTTTGCTAGTTGGTCCTCAAACAATTTTTTTTTTTTTTGGTAGTTTGGCTTACCAGATTTGCATATTTAATCAGCCAAAATCTGAAGATCTTCTCTTTCCTTTGGAAAACAACTTCAGCTTTTCAAATTATGGCTTTGCCATTTTTATTAGTTTGCTTACTCTTCTGTTTAGCCTCACCAGTGTCTCTTTCTCAAGTGTTTCTGCTAGGTGATATGTATTGCCCCTGTGGTTCTAAACTCTTTTTGTATTTTTCTAACACAGTCCTCAGGCTGCCTGGAAAGATTTAATTCTCTCAGCTGCCCCTTTTAGCTTCTTTTTAACAAGATTCTTCGTTTTTATGTAGTTCTCCTTTTTGATGTTGATTACCATATAATTGTCTAGACCTCGTTTTTTGCCGTTAGGTGCAAACTGCAAGTAAATACATTTAAAGAACAAGCTGAACGTAGACCTGAGACGGTGCTGAGAGCTCCCTCAAACTGCCGCTCTCCGGGACAAACTGACTCCATTTGGAACGTTCTAGAAATTGTATGTATGAGGTAAGAAGACAGGCTAGGAATATTTGAGAGCAATAGAAAGTAAAAAACCCCACCCAAATCACAATCAAATAATAAGTAGAAACACTGACCTGTCTCCCACTTACCTCCCTCTTACCATCCCCCAAGGAGCCACGCCACTACAACTAAGTAGTAGCCATTTTTTTCTGTTTTCCAATGTATAAACACTAAATACTCTCACTTTGTTTGTATTATTTTGATAATGAATAACCTGTGCTGTTCTTTTTTTGTATAAGACCGTGCTCTCACACCTCTGCTACATAATGCACAAAACCAGGTATGCATGCAGCTCAGCACACACATCTGCGATGAAATATTCTGTTCAGAGCCCCACCAACCAAAATCCAGTATACTCACCACTGTCTCCCAGTAGGATCATTCCCTGACTGAGTTATCTACAATTAAGAGCCCCGGCATGGCTGCCCAGCCCCTCAGCTGCTTATTGCAAGTTCTCAAATGAGGGACAAACCAGGCAACCAGCTATAGCAGTTTCTTGGCAGTTCTCTTCTCCTTGTGGTTCTGTGTCCTTCCAGCCCACCGCTTTTGCTCTCCTTTGCAAGACTATAAATCACAGACTCAGCCTTTCCTCAGGTCCTATAAGTTTTGGAAACAGTTTACAGTGGTACTTTAAATACTAAGCCTTGACTCTGGAAATTGCCTTTCAACTAGCCAAACTGAGGTCTGAGAAATCTCTGAGATTTTCCTTGCAATAGAAAGACTATCTAAAATGAACAATGAATAACTTATCGTTTACACTAATAGCGTTAATTTACACTAATGGTACTAATTTATTTGTTCTCTTACCTGATTCCTGTCATGCCTGTCAGAACCACAATCCCCCTTCCCTTGTCATCTCCATTTGTTCTAGGGCTATGCTCATACACCAAACAGTAGTGTTAAGCTTACATCTTCAAAAGGTTCTTTGGATATTTTTCTAACCTTTGTTTTCCAGCCCTTAGCACGTGGCTTAATTGGCTGGGCTAATGCCACAAAGTTCTTTGTGTGGAGAGATGTGCACTTCCCTCCATCCATACAAATACCATATATTTTGTAAATATGTCACTCGTTTAGCATATTTGTCAAAATATATGTCAGAATAGTACTCTCTCAGAGCGACTGAGGACAACTGTATCAAGTGATTTTTCCCAGCAATAACTCTTGGGAAAGAAGACCAAAGAGTGTCTCCCAAAAAACAATGGAAAAAAAGGACAATAATTTATGCACGTAACACTGGTTAATTCAACGGGTTTGTGAACAGGTCTCACTGCCTGTTCAGTGATGGGGCAAAATTTCTTTGCTGTGCAGTGGAACCATTTCATCATCTTTCAAAACGGTTCTCTTGGGTTGTCCTGTAGCAAAGATAACTGCTGCCAATAGGGACTATGAGTCTTAGTTTTGTGGGGAAAGGAAAATTTCCAATATAGTTTAAGAGAATGATGTAAGCAAGCGTTGGATTTACTGAATGGGTGTCTCTGGTGCAAGTGCAGTAGGAGTACTAGTGCAGTATTAGGCAGGAACAATGCAGGGACAGGCTTCAGTGCTCACTTAAAAAAAAACAAATGACCCGCAACTCACTTGTGGCTTTGCCTTTCACATATAAAAGAGCCATTCCGATAGCATGTACCAGCCCTGACTGTATTGTTACCGTCCCATACTCATTCCATTCATAACCTTTTTTAAAATTTGCACAGCAACTGAGAATTTATAATTCTGGAGAAGGACGATCAGGCAGAAGGTTGCATTTGAGTTTGTCGATTAAACCCTTTCTTCCAGTGCTCATTTTCTGCGCATCATTTGCACATTAATCACACACGAGCCTCAGCTTTGCAATGACTGGTGAACAGGCCAATACCTACACCTCCATAACGATTCAGTGATTTCCAAAAAGGTTATACTCTGAGCTTCAGTTCTGCACAAAGAGCTTGAGATCATAGTAAATATACAGAATTGATGTATAATAGACCAAGTCACAGAAACCTGCTTCTTCCTGTTTTGTGTGCTTTAAAAATAGGGGAAAAAAATAGATAATTGTAATTTAAGAAAAAGTATATCTAACAGACGCAGAAAACTAGGGAAGGGTGAGAAATAAAAGTCATTTCTGTATTGAAAATAACGAATTGAAAAAGGTAAATTAACAGCGGAGAAAGGATCAATACAAACTATTCTCAATAGGGGAAAAAGTACCAATTCAAAATCAGTGTCCAACTTCATAAAGAGAAGTTATGTCTTCAGAAAAGGAGATGCGAGTTTTTGAATGAAAGGACACCAAATACAAAGAAGAAATTAAAAAAAAATATTATGAAATCCTAATACGATTTTAAGATGCCCTCCTTATGCTGTTCTTTAAATGCACACTTCTTTTCCTTTAGAAGGATGGTGGTTTACCCTGCTAGCTTACAGCATGCACATGTTCTCAGGGTACTATGCTGCTATAGATGTGGGGTAAAAATGCAGATATGCAATGAGCTGTTGCTCTCCATGACACTGGGTATTCCAGATCACAGACAAGAAATTTTGGTTTTGTAACTCTAACAGAGCAAATACTGTGAGCATGATTTGCGCTGAAGGAGTTGTACTAATGTGTCTTCTTGTGTTCTACTGCTAATGGTTGATTCAAGACTGCTGTAATGTTACCTGTGAGTGTAGCTAATCCCTCATCTATATAAACTGAAGTATCTAAAAGACTGAGCATCATATCCTCTTCCAAACTTTTTTTTTCTTATGTTTTAACTTCCAGTCCAGTCCTCAATTAGAATTATCCACATTGTATTTCAATTTTATCTAGTATTCTATTCCATGGGCCTTTTTTTTATTTTAGAATGTGTTCCCACCTGAGAGCAAGGAAAAGAATTATTTCCAAAGCCATATACATGCAAAATGGATTTAATGTGCACTAAAAATGCTGCATTTAGTTGTTTTTCACACTGTACTTTCTGCACCATTTTATGTGTAAATACTGCAGACAAGGGACACTTAAAAAAGAAGAAAAGCAATTATTGAATTGAGCCTATTAGGCAATGTGATCATTTTACAGAACACTAAAGGGGAAGTTCTTAAGCACTGCAGGAGGCTTTATTGTAAAGTGTAATTTTCAGACAGCCACTAATGCTCCCACCTGTTTCTTTTTGTGTCACACTTTTTATAACACCAATTTCCCTACTCCCTGTAAAATACCGGGGGAAAAAAAAAACCATAGAGGGTCCCAGCTGCGAAAAGAAGATACAACCTCCCAGACGGCCAGGATGTTTAACACAAACTGAAATTTAATCTATTAAATATACATGCTCTATCTCAGCAAAAATGTTACCAGCTTCTTAATATGTTATCTACTGCATCACAGCATAATTCCACAGTGGAGGTGTAATGTCAACGAAATATTGGTGTAGAAGGTTACAAGCTGAGTATTTACGTAATCCTTTAAAATAATTGGCTTTTTCTTGCAAAGACAAACTACCTATCTGGAAAGTTTCACCAGGCAGATTTTTTCTACAATTCATATCATATTCTTCATAAGATTTTAGAGCATTTTACTGAAAATGAGCACTCATTCAACCCAGCATATAACAGATCCCTACTAAATCTAGGCAGCAGATATCATTAGGATGAACTCCTTCAAAATGACAATAATTTAAAAATTGGTCAACTATCCAAAGAAAGTAATTACAGCAACAATGGCAAAGTACTGGCAAACGTTGCCAAGTTTGGCTTCAACAGAGGTTTGGGCTGGCATCAGTGACTATTAACTAGAATAGTTTTAAAAATAAACTTGGCATAGAATTGGGATACTGAAAAGGTTCACCATTATTAACAGTTATGTGTATTCCAATCTACAAACCTCCTGTCACATGCTGTGTGATCAGTCTATGTTGCACATGATATATTTTCTCTTTACCTTCCTGACTGAAATAGCTTGAAATGTAGTGTTTAATACTGATAAAGCTTTCTTTATATAGACACTGCTGCCTACATGGGTGGAGAAACTAGATGCTTAACTTACAAGTGTGGCTGATGATAAGAAATGTCTATGTGGTTGACAATAACCATGGGATACAGAGTGTTTAGCGTTAGCCGACATGGGTTATATCCCATCAGATCAAGTGAACAGCAGGTTGGTTTTGAGTTAATAATCACCTACTTAAATATAATCAGTTCCTCTTGGAGAAATGGAAGTTCACACTTCTAAAAACAGAAAAGAATCTAGGGAAAGCCTAAATAGGATAATGATACAAAGATGAAAAAGCACTGTTTAAAAAAAGACAAAGAAGAAACTTTTCAAGAAACTAGAACAAGACAGAAGAGACAGACAGGACAGAGATACTCACTGTATTTGTAGGAGACAGGCTCTATCTAATTACTGAACAAGCCAAGTCCAAAGAAAGACAACTTGGAATGGACAGAAAGCAAGGAAAAAGACAGGAATAGAAAAGCCTGAGCTATCCTGAGAGCTGTTCCCCAGTGACGAGGAACAGGGGGCTGAGAACTGTGAGGAAGGGTTCTTACCTTTGTCCAAGTCCACACCCAGAGACACAAAACTTGGTCCTATATACGTAAGCATTTATTCAAGAATGTATTTAGAGAATCTTGCCCAAAGATATGTGTGACATGTGAACTCAGAGTGCTCAGAAGGCAGAAATGTGAGATAAAGAGATACTTCAGTTACTGAGAGGTATTAGAGGTCACTGCTAGTTCAGGGATCAAGGCAAAGGAGGCCAGGGGCAGTCCCAGTTTGTTAAATGCAGGTGCAACAAAATTCAAAACACAAAACCATCCACCTCTCTGCTTAAGACAAAGATTGTCCAGATCTAAACACAAAACAGTGGAACTCCAGCATCTAACTTTCCTTCCTTCTTTTCACCGACTTGATTTCAGTTGTAGGTGGTCTTTTCCAGAGAAATCTGGAAATAGGCTCTTACAATTCAGGATATCTTATGAACAAATATGTATTAAACTTAAGGGAAAAATACTTTGATACTATGTTCATATTTTGCTATAATAATATTTCTTCCTGGATATGGACAAATTAATCCAATTTTCCAAATCATTAATATTTATTGATAGTGCCTGAGCATCTAGCTTGGGCTGTGGATTCATTCTGCAAGGTGATTTATAAACACAGGAACATGCATGCTTTTCCAGATCCATTATGATAATTCATACAGACGGAGTTGACACTAGCATTCCTTTCTAGGCTGCTAGGTATTTATGGCACAAACGAGATAGTACTCCTCAGTGAATAAAATTCATGCAGAAAATGAGATAATTTCTTACAGAAACTCCATCTCACCTGCTAGAGAAGCTGCGAAGTGTATCATGTCAAAGTAGGAAAGAAAGAACTGTACACCGACAAAAAGCTGGCCATTACACTAATGATTCAGAATCTAAACCTGCCATTATGGTGTAGTTTCAAAGCAATGTTGGCAAACTACTTACACCACAACGTTAACAGCTGAATGTCAAGTGGGTTTCCGCTATTTTCTCTGCTAGTTTCTGATTTCAGACGCTTGAGTGTAGATTTGTAGATGTGCTAAGAAGTCAGTGTTACAATTCTAACCAACGATGAGCTATCTTCTGAGCGTGATGCTTTGTCACGTCAAACACTCCTGGGAAAATGGGGACTGTTTTCAACGTTAGACGTAACATATACGTGACCTATTTGTCAATTTCATCTTAGGATTTTTTTTCTGCTTCAGTTTCCAGCTGTACATTTGGGGCAATTGAATACCCCAATTGTCCAGAGGTGTGATAAAAATAAGCATTTAAACATTTGCCAAGTTCTCAGATACCAGGGGGAAGAACCATACGAGCACCAATGAAGAAATTATTTTAATTCTGTGTTCTGAGGACATGATCAAATAAGACCTGAGTCATACAGGTCAATCATAGCTACCATTCATAATTACTATTCCACTGAAAGAGTCAGGAATCCTCTTCAAAGGCTTTATCCTGCCCATAATGCCACAGTTTTCAGGAAGCAAAGAATTATGTTGTTTCTCATCGTATAATGAAAGACAGGAAATCCAACTGTGTCCCTTCTAGCATTTCCCAAAATACCTTCCTCAGGTTCAGAAGTCTTTCCACTTTGAATTAGTTTGAACTAAGGTAACTATTCAGATGAAGGAAGAGATTTTCTACTCTTTTCTTTGTAATACATGTTATCCTTGAGCTTATGACAAAATGATTCATGAAATAAACGTTTCTGTAATTTTCTAACTACCAAATGTGAAAACTCTGAAGAAATGACAGGATCTGTAGATGAAGAAGACAGTGTGTGTTATCTACCTTGACTTTAGCAAGTCTTCGATCACTGTCTCCAATGGTATTCTTTGTATCTAGGCTGGGATATCACCGTTGTTCTGGGTGTGTGTACTGCTCGATGGGAGAAAAACTGGCTGGACCATTGGGTTGAAGGGACACTCTACCTGGTGGTTGGTTACAAGTAGACTTCTTCAGGAGTCTATCCTGGGTCCTGTCCTATTTAACTGCTTAATATCAAAGACCTGGCTGAGGCGGTGGAATGTGCTCTCATTAAGTTAGTTGTTTACACCAAACTTTGGCTGTACTGAGCATACTTGAGGGGAGGGCCACTATTCAGAGGGGCCTCCACAGGCTGGAGGAACGGGCCAGCAGGTCCCTCATGGGAGGCAGGGAAATTCAGCAAGGATAGATGCAAAACCCAGTACCTAAGCTGAGAAGGAGCCGGGGGTCCTGGCCAACAGTAGGCTAAACATGAGACAGTATGAGTCCAGGCTCTGCTGTTTTCAGGTAACTGAATCCTCGTTAACTCTCTTCACTAAGTTTTCTCTTTTCACCTAGACCCCTGTCATGTCCTTCTCAAAGGAAACAGCCTCTTGCTGGGATCACTGACAGAATGGTGGTGTATATTTCGCTCTTACTAGTAATACTTGTTTCCATCAGCCTTTCCAAAATGTTTGTCTCACTCAAAGGAGTCTTCTTTAAATAGATACTAGGAAAGAAAGAACTTTCTGTGGTGATATCATACCCATAGTTTACAATAGCTTTATAGTGCAAGCTTGATTATTTGGTGTGCCCTTATTATTAAAAGTGATCAATTTTTCTGATATTAAATGTTTATTTGACTATATATTACTGGGTACATATAATATCAGTGTTTATTACTGATTGCTCTTTTCTCTATAACCTTTTTATGACCTTATGAACAATGTTATTCTAATGAAGGATACATATATGAGTGTTCTGAAATAAAAATCTTTCCTATTTATTTCAAACAAGGCCAAATATTCACTTTACATTAGTCAACCAACTATACTATGATTCCCCTGAGCTGCACGGAATGGAAAGACATTTCTCTAAAGCACACAGGAGACAGCCAACTCTCTCTTTGTTTCCTGTGTCCTAATTATTCCATTATATTTTGACATTCTTTCTGCTGAAATGACACTGACTTAAAAACCCCCCGTATTTCATGCATGCTTTGGTGAGAGCACTGGCTAAGAATATTCAATATTGAACCTTTTTTTCATTATGGGGCAGGTTTTGGGTTCACTTTTGGGTCAGTTTTGAGTCACTAGACTACATTGCTAAGACACGAGGATGTGTAGAAGCTCCAACTTGCAATAAGAAAAATTGGCTTTTAAAATCTTTTGTAAGCACAGATGACATTGTAAATGATCAATTTGTTCTTTGGTTTTTATTTTTTACAGCTCTCTTTTGTTTATTTTGAAATATTCAAAATATTGTCAGGCAATCTGACTTCAGAAAAGTCTAAACATTGCATATGAGTTCATAAAAACGATGTCTATGATTTCTGAAGCTTAATTACATTTCCTTCTTTGAAAAATAAACAAAGCCCAGGTAAAACTATATTATGCTAAAAAAGAAATAAACTAAAAAGAGCCACTGACAACTTACAAACATATTAGGCAAGTTCATTTACTAAAATGTTATAGCCTGACAACATTCTAGGGATCCAGCCAACAATACTGGAAACAAAATAGCTCTAAGGATTGAAATGACAAAAGATTAGCTTCAATTTGGTTTGAAACTGCACAATAATATCTCCAAAAGAGGAATGCTATTGAATAGTGATGTCAGGGTGTCTTGACCTAAGTTATGCAGAGAAATGGCTAAATACTTTCTTACCTACAATTTTTTAAAAAAATTGGATGTCATTATTAAAATTCTCCATAGGGTGAACAAACCAGCAGCTGAGTCCTGCATAAGAAGAGACTAAGCTGACACAAACACACCTACTAGATTTTTTCCAAAAGAAAACTCTTAAATTTGAAATTTTAAATAAATCAGACAGCAATCCTCACAAATACTATCTCAAATTCCTATAAAACATTATAGAAACATAACGTATTATCTGTAGTGAGTTACGTTTATAAGGTCTGTTTAAAAACAATCTCTTTGGTAAACTGATGAATGTATTTCTTCTTTTTTCCCTTCCACTGACAGAAAATCTTAATTGAACATGTCCTATCCTTATGCACACAATATTCCGAATACCAGCCTTCCACTGTTGTTTAAAACTGGTTCCCCAAGTGCTACACAAACTGGACCAGAACATCATCAAATTCAGAGGTCTAAATCTATAAGCGTAACTTGATTTTTTTAGAGAATACTCAAACTTTGATGCTGGATCCTGGAGGCAATAAATTTAGCGAGGGTTGCATGTGGAAGCAAGAGGTAGGTCTTTTGGAAGGCAATGTATGAGGAAGCCTCCTCCCCTTGCCATCTTACCACTCCTGTTCTGACTCAACACTGAGGTCAGTATGTCATCCCACCACGTGGGACTGGTGTCATGACACATGTCCCATCAGAGCCCCTAGGGGCAAACCCAAGGACCAATGGATCTTGCAGGAACCTCCCTAGCACCTCTCAGGCACCCTGCCTCTGCTTTGAAGCAGCACCAGCCACAACACATACTCCCGAGGGAAATGTGGCAGAGTCTATAACAATCAAGTGACACTTTATTAATCCCCCACATGGCCTTCCTCTGCAAAACCATCGCAGAACAGGCAGGATCCCGGCCTGCTCTTTCTATTGGTATCATCACACCTATCTATAGCAGCAATACAGTGCTTACCCAGAAGAACAGCTCCTGCCTCCAAAGTAATTCCCCTAATAGCAATAAGCACAAGGTCACGACCAGAGTCAGAGCTATCCTCATCCTCACAGTGATGAGCAAAGAGATAAAGCAGCACAGTTACAGAATTCGTGCAATCACTCTTACGCCCTCTCATGTTGCCTCACTGGGTCATTCAAAAGGGCTCACCCACATTTCTGTCTTCCTCTCCACCCCCTCTCCCACCTCCCCCACTTCTCTTCCCCTTAGCCCACTGTCTGAACTCCTGTTCCAACATTGCTGTCTGCATCAAGACCAGAAATGTGAGGCAACACAAACCCATTCATAGCAACCTCAGAGTCTGGGATAATTCCAGCCTATCTCCCACATTACAACAATTGATGCCGCACACATCCAAGTGTCTGAGGCCATTTTTTCTCTTGTCCAAAGCCATGGCCATTGACTGGCCAAGACAAATCTTATACCCTGGAGTATGAAACCTTAGTAGAGCCTTAGTTCTCCATTTCTCACACTGAATAAACAGTTGTTCCTCACCTCTCCGCTATGTCTCTGGAGGATACTGTTTTAGCAGGAGATGCAGGGGGCAGTTGATTTCCCAGAGGTGCTGGTCTGAGCAAGGCTTCCCTCCCATTCCCTAAGTCAGGTAGGGCTTTTGCTTAGGATTGTGTTGTAGCTTTGAAACACAGTATCTGGGTATCCATGATGCACATGGTTTGAGGGACAGAATCCCTGCAAGAAGGGTCTTGGTGATAAGGTGTAAGATGGGGTAAGTATGTTCTAGCTTTAGCGTCATTCTGCTTTTTCCTTTTGTGAAAGAATTACTCTGCAGCAGCTATAACTACCATGAATGCCACCACAGCCATAGCCCAGCTTCATTCTTTCTCCATTTTCACCTCCAATGTGATTTTGAAGCTTGTGAAAATTGCTCTGAGATATAAGAGAAATGTACCTATAAGTAAGTGTTCATTCACTGTTGTTGCCTACAGGAAACAGGAGAGACTGTTGTAACTGTGACATAAAGTTGACAGTGTATAGAAATTAACCCATGGTGTGTAAATGGCTATGAAGGACCACGGTTGGCTTTGAGCTCTCCACAAAGCCCACAGTTCATCCCTTATCTTGTGTCACTGACATATTTGGGCCCTGTGGACCTCTCCAATTTCTCTCTCTCTACAAGCCAGAAGGTAATCATAATGTAGGTTGGGAGCATGACATTACTGTTTCTCATGCTAAGCAACTGCAAACTGCTCCCAGGAGGATGCCTATTTATTACGGGCTCTGCGCCATGAAAGACTGACCTAATGAAGCAATACAGAGCAGCTGATGTTGGCAGTTCTTGTGGTATGGACAATTAGAGGTGCATTTATTGGCAAAATATTTGTGCCCCAAAGGCTACCACATACAGGTGCCCTGCCTTGATAATTCCATGGCGTGGAGTTTTTATTTGGCTGCCCTTTCAAAACCACATGTAAGGTTTGCATTTGAATACATTAAGGTTGCAACTGAGTTCTAATTTAAAAAAAATAAATCACTAAACACCTCAACTGCAGCTCTATTTTAATTAGTATGTTTTAACCAATGTCTCCTAATGGCAACATATAAAGAATATCTACAATATTTAGTGTACCAAATAGAAAATATGCCAGATGCGTCTGACCAAAATTAAACATTTGATATAAAAAATTTCATATAAATGTCTATATTTAGACACCTATATATTTGATATCCCAAAATATGGAGGTAGCTATCTGACTGAATGAACTGTCTAAATATAGTTAGTGGAGATAAAGTAGCAGAGGTATAGTCCAGTCTGGCTCTTTCTTCTGTAGTTGTCTAATGTAGATCAGACCAGTCATGGTATAATAGTGCCTAAATCTCTCCACCGAATGCAAAGGGAAGCCCAAGGGAGCAGCTCAGACGCAAATATCTACTGTGCAGATGTTTAAAGACAGTTGAAATGATTCCCATACACTCAGAAACCGAAAAGCACGATGCCACCTTGTTGTAATACTCAGAGGCAGGTGAAATCATTGGGAGGACTAGAACCCCTAGCTGGTATTATACACCTATTCCTCCTCTCCCCCCACGTACTGATTACATCATCTGTCCAACCATGCAGCTAACTGTCTTGCAAAACTAAAAATAACAAAATGAAGAAATCAACTCATAACCTCCAACGTTTCTTATTATTTAAAACCTCCAAATGTTAAGGGCCAAACTCCCCCACACCGACAACTGGTAATTAAAAATATGTAATGACCGCCTTACTTCTAATTCTTTATCCCTACAGTGGATGTTAGATGAATAGTGAAATCAAGCACCTGGGGCCAGGATGCCTGAAGTTTATAAGCCAAACAGAGCACTTGGCACGTAGCTCTTTACCTGTTAAGTCATGAGGAAAACACTGACATAGGGAAAATCCTAAATATCATACATCCAACAGCACACTCGGGGCAATCAGGGCTGACCTCTTTCCTAAAATTAAGCACTTCCACATCTTCTGCTGAATCTGAAATTAGTGGGGCAACAGACTCTGTCTCTCATGATATCTAGTGAATGCTCAAAGGAAGGTAAATGGATAATTCCTTCTCCTTCAAGTATATCATAAAAATAAGGGTTGGCTTGCAACTGATTTTTCTGAGTTACCTACAGAGGTATCTATCTCAGAAACACATATTACTTCAGAAGTACATAGGTACACGGAAGACCAATTGCACTGAGCACCATGCAAGACCAATTAGATGGACCCCCACTGTTCTGGTCTCAAGCAGGGTAGAAGCATGGTCTAGATGCTGAGTTGCTCAGCCCAGTCAAGATTTGGATGGAGGAGTTGCTTTAAAATGATACAGGCATATAATATGAAAAAAGAAAAGTACTTATGGAGTTTAAATGATGCCAGAATAAGCTCAGAAGAGCTTTTCAAAATAGAAATTCTGGACCTAAATGCCTGACTTGACCTAAATCTGACTCCAGGTTCCTACACTAAGCAATTCCATGAAGTTACACCAGAGAGAAATTCAGCCCTGTGACATGATTTTTGGCATGTAATTTGCACCGTTTCTAGAACAGAAATATTATTGCACTATCATTTTCAAGACCATTCTAAAGCTGTGTCACCACTACATATAACAATATATATTAATCTTTTGAGCAGGGGATCAATATTTAAGAAACTTGATTCATATTAACTTAATATTTAGCAATTGGATTATTTATGTATCTTTGTTGCCCATCTTTATGTATGGGTAAATATAAAGCAGGTAATTTGAGGATATACTGTTTTAAAGAGTGAAGTCCATTTAAATAGTAGATTCTGTGCAAGAGATAATCTCTGCAGATCTGCCTTTAAAAGATATTGATGCCAGAGATGTTAATTTCCAAGTAAAACAATTTATATTCCTAAAGCAGGCTACATCTTTTCAAATTCTGGTAGAAACAGCCAGCCAACATGCACATATCATTAAACTTCAAATTCCCCTGTTAATGACAGCTAAAGCATCCAGAAAATTCAATATATTTTCTCTGAGGCTAGTTGATGTAGGAAGATTTTCATGAGACGTTTTCGCTTCTATCATCAGTTCAATGATGTAAACAGTGACTGATTAAGCCTGCACTCCTTTCAGGTTGATATACCTGACTGAAAAAAAAAATAATCTCACAGCTGGAATTCTTCCTGAAAACTAAAATAGATGACAAAGTAAAAGACCAATCTTCTATAGACACTTAATGAAGACAGGCTTCAAGGGGTTTTCTATACCAGAGACTACTTTACACCCCAGGATGAGACAAAAACAGCAGCTTTCTGCAGCTGAAGATTGCAATCACAGCAGAATAAGGAAAATAACAAAAAACATATTACTTGTTAAATCACTTACACTGGTTTTCCTTTGGATTCACAAGTCAAAATTATAGATTGTCCTTCTTCAGGCCATGAATTGGAAGAAATGATTTTAACTAAAGGTGTATCTAGGAAGAAAAAAAAATAGACATCTTGTTGATATACACAAAAAAGATTTATTATGTAAGAGTACATTCTTCTCTATTTACAAAAGACGGTACCATAGATTTAATTTACACGTGGAGATGCTTTTATATGGAGCCTTGTGCAATTTTCATTGTCTTCAGGAAGGCAATAAAAATGACCAATGGAACTAAACCAGTAAATTTTTATATCCCAAGGAGACACTGATAGAAAGCACGTGTATACTCAGAGGAAATAACTTTTTTTTTTTTTTAATTCCGTATTCAATGCAAAAAACCCATACAACTATTCCAAAGCCTGATATCTAACAACGAAATAAAAAATATTGAGGATGAATAACAAGTACTCTGTGCAATTGCTTCTTTGTCTATTTATAGGTTGATATGATGCAATGCTGCTATTAGAGGAATGAATGCAATAATATACATTTGAATAAGAACACTTTTATTGTTGCAGAAGCTTGAAACTCATAATAAGAAAGCTACAATGGGCTTTCAGATAAAATACCTTGTTACAGGCATTTTACAGGATATTATTTCTGAAATGCAATAATGCTTTCCCTAATACAGAACATTCTTTTTTTTTAAACGAAATTACAAAGAGAATGTTTTAAATATCTGCAAAAAGCACTATATAAAAGTCTGTAATCTGTCCCAAAAATTTAAAATACTATTCCTATATACTGGAATTAACATTATAGTTTTAATTGCAAAAAGATACACAATAAAACTACAGTGAATTAATGCAGAATAAAGCATTCACAGTAGGTCTTTAACTTTTAAAACATTTTGCCAGCTGACTTGCAAGGATATACTCTCATAATCAAAACATTTTCCATGAGTTAGAGGGGCACCTCTTATAAGGAAAAAAAAAGACCACAAAGAAAGAAACATCTCTATACAAAACAGTTTTTTCCTTAGGAAAAGGAAAAAAGAGTTCATACTCATAGTGAGGAAAATTTTCAGACTCAATAGGAAAATACAAATTCTTGTTTCCTCCACAGTTTCTTAATACAAAACAGACATCTTCATCTATGGCACAAGAAATACTTAAACCTGCATATCCAGGGTATCTAAGTTTTGTCTCATCCAATTTGCAATTCCTGTTTTCATTAGCAGTGAGGTAGTAGTGACACCACAGATAGCCTATTATCAAGCAAATGTGAAAGAGCATGACAGTATGACCCTACAAAATCAAATGGAAAAAAGTGACATGCTGTAACAATATAATTTCTTGTTGAGATGCTAATGGTCCTGTTAAACACTAAATGGTATGTGAACAATTACACGTCGGAAGCATTTTCCTAACTTTGATTTTTATTTTTGGCATATCATGATGGAGCATGGCTCAGGACAAGAAAACGGGAAGGCTTAGTGTCGACTTGTCACAATCCCACTGAAAGCATTGTCAGCATCATTTAGCTTTCAGTACAGCTGTACTAACCTTACACTAGTAGCAAATCTGTTCCACAAGTTCATATTTTTAAGGACCCTGCAAACCATTATGCAGGTGACTAATCCTTTGGAGGTCATGCTGGCATTTGCTTCATTTTTAGCACATGCTTAAGGCACTGACCTCAAGTGCCTTAATAAATCAGGGCATCAAGTACTTCTGTGATTTCAGTGGTGCTACTGAAGATGAATAAATTACTCTCTTGACTATACATTGAACCAGAAGAACAAATTAGTATCAGATAGGAATACATGAAGAATTTAACTGAAGGAGGGAGACAACTAATGCAATGAGATCAAGAGGTTTCCCGAGAAATATTAAAGGGAGCCAAACTTTGATGGAAGCAACCATGATAGCCACAGGTGAAGTAAATTAAAGGCCTGTCTAGCTAGCATTACTGGCTTAAATATTTAAGAAATCATGAGCATTTTATGCATTACTGTAAATGACCTACATAAAATACAAGAGGGGACTTCAGACAATTAAGCTTTCAGTTGCATGGATCAATGCAGTGCTGTTTCCCGCCACTTGAAGTTGCCATTCCTACTTTAATGCCCCAGACAGCTCTCTGTTCTCCATGCACTTCTAAATAGAGCTTACTAACGCAGAATAAGAAAGGTCTTATATTTATGTTTCACTCTCTAATGCACAATAATGTAGTGTAGGAAATATATTCCCTTGTGGTTTTCCCTACTAATTGATTTGCGCACTAACTACTTGTTCCTTTAAAATAGGAAACACAAGGATTAATTCAATATATAGTTTTTAGGGAAGATTACAATTAACAATTTTTGTATTTTATTAACAGTCCTTTTTCAAAAACTAGTTGATATTCTATTTTTGGTGCTTCATTCTCAGTGTTACTGTTTCCACTTTATTTTCATGCTGTGCTTGATTTCTCTCCAGAGTTAAAGTGTACACTTATAAGAGGAAAAGTTTTAAGACAAACTAGTGCTCCACTTTCACATTCACATCAATGCTTAGAATGAGAAGAAACCTTTAGAATAATTGCATCAAAACTAACCTAAATATATTATTTTAACAAAGGTGATAAAACCCCGTTGACTGATAGTTTTCCAGAACACAAAAGGCTGTTACAAAATACTATCCCCTGATGGGACTGTTCCTTTTAGAAGAATTTGACAAGTATAAATGTACCCTATCAATACTGTGAGCTTTAACCTGGGACACCCAGAAGTATTAATCATAACAACTGGAACATCACCTAATCTCCAGAAAACACCACCACCACTAGTAAACAAAGTCTAAAGAAAGAAAAACATATCAAGAACAGCAATGCAGTAAGAGAGGTCGATTTATTTTCAGATATGCTCATCAGGTTGTTACAAGTCATGCAGATACGTCCAAAAAATCTCTATTTTTACAACCAAAAGAAACAAAAGGAGTAGGACCAAGGGTTTTATTGTGGGTTAGATCTTCTGTTGCTTCTCCTCTAAAGTCAGTAGAAGTATAACAACATACATCAATTCAACTTAACTTTAATAATTTGCATCTTTTTTAGGATTTGGCCCAGTAATTTCATGGTAATAAAATATTGTACAACAGTATTTCAAGCAGAATTCTTACGAACAAGGGACTGGTGACTAAAATTTCTTTACAATACCTACAAATATGCACTTATCCTGAGCTCTAAGGACATTATGGAGCAGATAAATATTCCAAAAAGAGTAAGCATTGGTAAAATCCAATTTAAAAAAAACAAACTGTAGTGGTTTATGTGAGTGTAGGTAGTACTGCAAGCCTTGACAGTAAAACATACTGGTTTCAATACCCAGTGACTTATCTATTTACATGCATCTCCAACAGTGTGAGAGCTGTTTGGCCCTCCAGTCTTTAGCTTGAGTAATGAGGTACTTATGAGCTGCAATTGATTGCTAGCACCAGTCTGAACTGAGACTCAAATATGTCTTTAGACACATAGCAAGACATCTTCTACCCCCCACGTGTGAAGAATCTGCCTTTTTGCTGGAAATAACAGCTTAGCAGCAGTTACAGATAAAAACTATGGGATGGGGTTTTTTTTATTTATCCTTTCCTGTTTCAGCAGACCAAAGGCAAAAGTTCCACGAGTGATTCTGTTTCATCTGTCTTTCTAGGATTTGGGTACATCTCATTGCACAATACCAGGGAAGCCATTTCAAAGCTTTGGGAAGATTTATCTATTTTGGATCAGGCAATATCATCTTTAATCAGCAACACACAAAATCAGTGAATGCATGTGGAAAATTGATTTCATTTTACACTGGTAATGAATGTTATCTGATATATGAAGAAACTAAGCACTTCAGCACATTATTTTTGTTGTACTCTTAGCAATAACTAATGCCAACATTAATACCTTATGGAACTGCTGTACTGATTGATTTAATCTCTTTGAAGCTATTTCAAAAAAAGGGAGATTCTTATCAGTCAACACACCTTTGCTGTTAATCAGATCTCTAATGTGAAAAGGTTGGGTTTTTTTTTGTTTAAAATGCGCTTGCTGTTTTTACATTGCTTGAAGTAAGAAAGAGTTCATTATGTATTTATATTCTGTTATAGCCAAGCCCTTATAAGGTTACATGCAGGCTTAAATTTCTTCATATAAATTACTTCACATAAATTTCTTCATAGAAAGTAATCACATGGAAGCTGCAGAAGATTCTCACATGATAATAAGAAGATAAGAAGATAAGAAAATAAGAAGGGTCCTGTACTTTAGCATTCTACATTTTAGAGGCCTGCTGTACCCCCAAGTATTAGGAAGCCATTCCTACACTCCCTCAATTAGAGGTAATTTGGTTTTTATGAGGTGTTAATCAGCCCACCAAGACTAGGTCTTTAGACACGTTATTAAAGCCCATACAGTGATTTATAAGAAAAAGAGGTTCCTTATTCCACTGAGTACTGCAGTATTCACACTAAGTAGATCAGATCCAACAAAATACATATTTGACAATAATTCAGTGATTAGAAAATTCAGCCCTTCAGAGCCTGTGGATTAAGGGTTTGGTCTGATTCAAAGCGTGCAAGGACTTGTCTGCTGACCTCCCATGCAATAGCAGAGGTCTACCAGGTATTCTAAGGTCTCCCTTCTACTCAGGCATAGAACTAAGATTTCACTTTGAAACCGAAAAAGCTTTTTTCCTACCTGTGTCCTAGTTTGGATAAATAAGGATTTTCTGACACACTAAGAAAGAAAAGGTATGAGAAAATTCTTAACCCATTGCAGATTATGAATTACAATTCTACACGTAACTCAATACTGTGAGAATTGTCCCTATTTACATTCAGTGCCAAAACAACATGCAATATACCATTCATCTTACTTACATTTAAAAAAGGTTTCTAAAGCCAGATTAGGATACTCAAGAAAAACCCATAAAACTTTAATATTCCCTGCACGCTTCCTAGGACGCTTCATTGAAAGTTCTCTCAATGCTTAGCATCAAGTATCTTTCGTACATACATTCTTGGGCTTTACATACAAAAATTTTACTGAAATATTTTCAAAGACCTTTGAGCCGGTGCCCTCAGAGTATCCTTCTTATTTGCCAAAGATGGCAAAATTTTTAATTTTTAAATTATTTTAAACATTTTTTAAAAAATAAAAATTAAATGCAACCACAATACCAAAAAGCAGATATTAGATATTTTACTAATACCAGCCCAAATTTAGGAAGACCTTTTCCAAACTGGTACAAGATACATATTCAGCTAGGGCATTTATGTTTGCACCTTACTATTTCATATGAAGTGCAGTGCCCCTTCAAGCCCTTGGGTTTTTAAATGTGTTTATTGTATGAAGTTTGTAATTCCTACTTCTTAAAATAAAATGGCACGACAGAAGATGTGGGATGTACAAAATTTCAATTACAATCTCCTGCAGTATTATGCACTCGTGGTTTTGCATTCTATACAGTGATTTTGCAAAATGTGTGGATCTTCTCTTTGTAGCTGACTACCATGTTTTTGTCATGATCAAAGCAGTCCAATAATAAATATAAAACAAGTTATTTGCCATTTAAGTAACAATCAGTACTTAAAGTACTATTGGTCTCAGCTTATAGTTTTGGGAAGGTTGGTTGACATCATTCTAAGGAAATGGGTAACAGTGTCAAGAAGAAATCACATTTCTCTTGATTTCCACTGTTGTTCCTTCATCAGAGAATGTATTTTTTTCTGGTCTGTAGGATATTAAAAGACCTGGCACAGAAAAATTGTCACATTTGGTGACAGAAACGTATAAGGTTCAATATATGTAAGGTGTATGGAGAAAGATTAATTTTTTTAATTATTTTACTTTATAAGTCTTTGGGGCTCAAAAACAAAAATCCATTTGTGAGGTTCTTTCCTCTATGCATGGTATACAGCAGTGAGGGAGATATATGTTGTCTAAATATCTCTTTCTTAAAACGTGAGGGATTCCATGCCTTTTTTATTTTTCACAATGTCCCACTTAGTCTTTCAAGTTCAAACAAGTACCAAAAAGAGCTAGACCTAGTAAAAATGGTAGAAAGGGAGGCCCAGCACCTCAAATATGTTTGCCAATTGTGAATAAAAATGTACACCGCTATACAATATAATGCTACAACAAATATCATTAAATCTCAAAAAAAATGCCCTCCCATCTGATTAGTTTCCATGCAAACAAAGTAAGAGGTGCCTATTTAAAAACCAGGGCAAACACAATCCTTTCTCTCTTCATGTTCTAAATAACTGAAAACAGCCCATTAACATCATTTGACCCTAGGCCTCCACTGGAATACTTTGATTCTGATACGTGTTTCTTTCAAGGTGATTCTCTCTCTGTAGTTTATGTTATGAACATCTCTCCACCCGCAGTAAGAAGCTGAGTTTGTTGTAATGAAGTCTGTGATCCTTGTTAGACTCAGTGTTTGAGCACAAATTATGTTAACAGTAATAGGAAAGACACCGATACAGGGAGGGATGAATACATCACTTGTTGGGTTTGTCAGAGGAAGCGAGCGCTCATAATACATCTGGATGTGCCACAAGCGTTATTCAAATCCCTCCTTCTAAAAACATTGATACTACCTTCTTATTTAATCTTTTAGGATGATGACTAGATATTTTTAATTACTTTTTGTAACTAGAAGTTTTCTTCTATACACAATGATTTAACAAGCCTTAGAAGTACTGCTAATAAGAAAAGGCTCTGTTTAACAACGCCATTCTGCATTGCATCCAATAGGAAATATGTCATTGGATCCATTCAGGAAGAGAGCTATGCTTGTGTGACAGAGCAATGCTTCCCACTGTGATCAGTGAGCTTCCCATGAATGCCGGGTGTTACCTTCACAGAACCTTAGCAATACAAGCAACATATCTTATTAACTGCGTACCAGTTCGGATAACGCTCACTCAAGCTCCTGGCAGCCCACAGAACAAAATACGTAGGCCCTACCTATGTTACAACATCCATGTCATGGCTGCCAGATCATTTGGCAGCGGCAGTGGGAGGAGGTTTCCCTCCTTCTCTAGAGGAAATTTTATTGGTATTTCTAGGAATAACAGGCAGATTCTTATCTTCTCAGCAACCAGATTGAGCCTCGTTGCAATATATGAAATTCTGCTTTGGTTGGTGAGGCACACTGCACTCTTCTCTTGCCATAACCTGCTGCATTATTTCTAACCAGATTCCCAAGAGCGATGGATCATAATATTACTAACCTCCACAGACGAACAGATAGGTTTCTCTCACTGAGGGTTACTGCTTCAAGCTGTCTGCATAGCCAGCAATCGCCACTGCCCAGGAAAACTCACAAACTTTCCTTTGTCGCCAAAAGGGATAGAAATGTATTAGCCCCCACCTTCCTGCTCTTGCCCACTGACTGCTCCCGGACCACTCTAAGTTCTGACATTATCATGTAACTGTGCGCAGCAGCATCTCCTGCCGAGATCTATAATACTCAAGTTTACCCCGCCATTTTTAATTAATTTATTTACCTTGATGTTGAACTTTTTGCATACTAACCACCATTTGCTCTCTGTACCAGAGTCCAAATTAGTATGATTGATTCATTTCAACACGCTTTTCTTCTTACAGATTTAGCTAAATTATGAGCTACCAACAGCATGTCTTTACTTCATAGTTTTATTTTATGACCACAAACCTTCTGAATATTGAAAAGCCTCCATAAATTTCTCTGATATTTTATTGTGGCAGTGAGCAACATCAGTTCTGGTGCTATCATTTTAAAAAATGTTATAAAAATCTAACAGTCCGATAATAAAAGATTATTGCTACCTGGTAATAAATGACTGCCAGCTGATAAGATTTTTAAAGTATTTCCTGAGAGACTAATTCATTTATTTTCTACCTGGTTTTGCCTGTTTTTTTTTTTCAAAAAGCATGTTTGTGAAATCTATTTATGTCACAGCTTTCACATTTTTTGTCGTGCTTCTTCTCTCTTAGTTCCTTGGAACCTTTCCATTGTTTCCAGATGCAAAGATGAAATAAGCAGATACCTCTGAAAATGATGATGTATCTACTTTCCAGATTAATTAGCATTGGATTAAGCATAGGACGGTTTAATGTATCTTTTTTTTTCCCCCAGAAACCATAATTTTCATATATGGATAGCAATTACAAAACTCCTTGAAAATTTTGTATTCCTACACAATTTTATTTCTATTTCTAAAAAGCCCTAAGAAATTAAGCTTAGAAAAAAGACTTTTAAAGTAAATTCCAAGGACAAACCACTTTAGTATGTACAAAAATAAACATCAAATTGGATATCCCAAATGAGATCTGAAAGAAGAGAGAGGAGTGCTCTAATCAGCTCTGTGAAAGTGCTCACCATTTTTAATAGCTTTTACACTTACCAGCTGCGCGCATCCTACAGCTGTGAATCAGCATTCCCCCAAATTGGACTTCTTTTGTAAATGACAAGTAGCATGGCTTCTGCCTGTGCCCTATTGCTTTGAATAAGCACTTGCAAAGCAAGTCTGCATTGGTAAACTTCATCAAATTACCCCGGGAGACACAGTAAGTTTAATGCTCTGCTTCAGAATATAACGAGTGACTCATTGCTTAAACAGATGAGAGGAAAACTCAGTATTATGTACCTGACAAATTATTTTATTATTACTATTTGTGGGCGAGGCAATCTAGATCAAATGATTGTTTCATGGCAATAGTATTTCATTTCAATATAAGTATTCAACAATCCTGTAAAATTAACCTTTATAATATTTTTTTAAATACTTGGCTTTGATAGAAGCGAATACTTTGTACCATATCCGCATGGATATTCCTCTGTCTTCTTTTTACACTCCTTTAAAAACTACTTTACAGGCAAGCAGGACCAGAAACAGCATATGGTCCCTTTGTTATCTGAGATTCTTTGATGACTATTATGTCATCCCTTATCTCGTCTCTTTTAATTTGGTTTAAAATGATGATTGTTGAAGAAAAAAAGTAATAACAGTTTGTACCGGAAGAGTGTAAAAACACTCCCCTGGATGCAAAACAGCAAGCCAAATGCCAACGTGGGGGAAAAGAAAGCTCAATCTGTGAAATATTCCCTCCTGACACTCATAATTCGTGAGTACCTGAATTCAAGCACCAACCTGGCAGGAAACTCTTTAAGTTACTAATTCTGTGAACACTGATTACCTGGTATTTTCTTAAAAATATTCATAGTATCTGTTTCAACATCTCACCTGTCAGTCATAGCACAGTCCTTCACCACAACTGCTAAAAAGAAAGAAAGTAGTTAAAATGTGATAGTACATAATGTGTGGCTTGGGATTTGGGGAAGGTGAAAGAGAAGATGGAGGTACACTACCAAAGCTCCACAGTTCCTTTCTCCTCCATCTAAAACGTGTTAAAACCTTACCTTCCCTTTGCCATATAATGTGTTCATTGATCATTCTTAGTTACGTTGTGCTTGGTCTTAAAACTGGCAGAGATAAATGTGAGCATAGCGTTGGATGTATGGGTACACCCTGCTGAATTAAGTGGTAGACAGAGCGGCACTGTCACTACAATTCTAAATGCGTGCCACTTCATGAAGATAGTTAGCACCAGTAGCACTGCCCGTGTAAATACAGCTATTCCCCTGTACATGTTTTTGCAGAATGGGTCACTGCTTTCTTAGTTATCCATTAAGTCCCATACACACATGAATGATACGGTAGAAATAATATTTTCTTTGGCAACCCAGTTCTGTTTTCTTCAGTGAACCCAAGCAATGAAGCTTAGTTTTACAACTTTTATCTTGTTTAATTATTTCTGTCACGCCACTTCTTCAGACTAAACAGTCTCCATTTCGCCAATCTCTGCAGATATGTAAACCTCTCTGTTCCATTTAACATCTCTGTTGCCTTACACTGTGCTCTCTCCAACTTATTTATATTCCATCTCATCTCATTTTTGCCATGTCACCCAGGAGGAGTAAAGGAAAAAAGCAAAAGAAAAAAAAAACCCTTCTGCCTCAATCACATATGGTATCAAGAAATGCCTAACTGTGAGTCAGTGCATAACCTTTCAATGTAACTTTATCTTCTGCATCCTCAGTTTCTTTTGCTCAAGGCCTTCGGTTTTCTGTTATGTCTGATGAGAATTGCAGCGCATCCAAAACTGCTGAGGGAGTAAATAAGAGCTCTGGATGCTCAACATACCCAAATAACCCTTCAAGCTTTTCTCTGACATTCGTATTAGATATTGGGCACTATAAAAGTTTAATCTACATAAAAATATCTAAGCAATAGTATGGAGGCATGAAAACTTGACTTGTTTCTTATAAACGTATACCACGCCCTCAAGAAGGGCAAACCTCTATTCCTTGGGAAGTCCTACTAACAATAAATATGTTTTCCTCCAAACTGTCTCACCTGCTTGCTAGTCTTTAATTTTGGACATAACAGCTCCCCAAATCGTTCTACAGGGAAGGCCTGGAACAGCTTTGTCCTTCTGTCATTAGGTTGACTGGCTGAAGGTGACCAGAGTTGTAACCTGGGGTGTGAGCTATACAGATCCTGTAATTTTCAGACTCCTTCCTAGATGATCCCATTTGAAATAACACCAAGACTAGGCTAGGAAAAAATCAAAAAGGTATGTGAAGCATATTTTTGAAGGCAGCATAGACCTTAATGGATCTTAGCCATATACCTGAAAAATTCTTGCTCCAATTGGGACATGATGTGGAACTTCTCAGATGCTGGACTGTCATTCAACCACTCAATCTTTATTGTCCTGTTAGTGCTACCTGATATAAAGTAGTTGTAACAAGTATATTTAAAAACCTGCTTCCTAGTTTTTCTGTAAATTTAACCTTCCACTACATATCTCTAACATAGATCATCTAATATATTCACGCTGTATCCATGTAGGCATTCATCTTATCAAGTACAATGCAGAGAAATTATATTTTTAATCACTTTTACAGTAACTGATTGTTACCTAGATTAGGAGCTTCAAACATGAGCCAGTCAGTCAGTTTTGGGGATGCTGCTGCTGGGCTGTCTGGAATAGACCATTATTTCTGGAACCTACCTCCTTATGTAGAGAAAGGTTTACCATTACAGGAAATCAGCTGCACTTCTTTTTTTACACCATTACACTACTTTTCTGGTCTTTTGGGGTAGACGAACTAACTTGCTCTCTTTCTTACGTCCACCTAAGAATATCCTCCAGTGGCTTGACCGACTTACTGTGGGGATTTCTACTGATGACAATGGCACATGGCTAGTAGTGACCAAATTAACTATTTGACCTCAAAAGCCTACAGTGAGCTCTGTAAGGTTCTGTCCCCAGCCTCCCCTCCAGAGAGAAAAGAGATTTTAGCCCATCGGAGCTCATTAATTCAGAAAGGCCACCACACTGACCAAAGCTAGCATCTCCACAGGGTAAAGCACTGTGTGGTTCAAACATCTATTTGGTTCAAACATCTATTTGGAACAGGTTCAGGGACAACCTCACTGTGCTCCATTTACCAGCATAGCCGTGCCCTCTATATTTTCAGTCCTTTTACCACAGATTGTCTCTTTCCTATGCCTAAAGGCTTACTCCTCTGAAATGGAATTATTTCATGTCTATTTCCTAAATATCCGACTTTTAATATTATTAAAGGTTCTCTCCCAAACTTCCTTTGAAACCTTCTTGAGCCGTCTCTTAAACACATGACAAGCAAATGGAATAACCTGCCAACATCGTATTTTAAAGTTTCTATGCAGAATAGACAAGCCACTCTGTGGATTTTCCTACAAAAGATTTTTAGAGAGAAATAAATTATATTAGGTTATCTTTCACTTGTAAACCATATTTGAACATAAGCCTCCAGATGGGAAAGGTCAGGATTGTACATTAACCCTTTGAACTAGATATCCCCTTTGAAAGATGAAAGTTTGGCAGTAAATGGACCCACAAGTTTTTGAATTATTTTGCATTTAAATCGTGTATTTCTTATTTTCATCCATCATTAACCTAATTGATCTCATTTAAACATGCAAATTGTGGCATTGAACTTTCATGTTCACAGATATTCTTTACTGTTTACAGTAACTATCCTTTATGTTTCATTTGTTTCAAGCATTCACTAATATGAAAAGCTTAAACAAGATAATTTTACTTATTAACACAGTGTTTACATAATTATTGAGCTAAATAATTAAATAGAATAACTTCTCATTTACTTTTCAATACGAAGAGGGGTGCATGTACTGAAGCTGTATCTTTTAATTTGCATTCTTATTATTACTATTTTTAACTACATCTTACACTGGTAAGGGAGACAGAATGGAGAGCCGGTCACCAAAGTATTGAAATAACATTGAGATATATTTATTGTCCACATTAACATTCACACTGTGATTCAGGGATGAAAAAAACCCTCCAAACTCTTTGGGTAAAACACCTGAAGAGTATCTCAACAGAAGTGAGTCTTGGGTGGAAACCTGAATGTGTATAAAGGGTAAACTTATCTCACAATACAACAGGGAGTCAACTGGAAGATCCTGAAATGCTCTCATTCTCAAGGTCACAGCAGTCCAGCAGAACATTTTCATTGAAAGAGGAAAGCAGGAAGACCACTCAGATAGTTGACCTCTAAAGGATGGGAGCATCAGTTGTGAGAAATGGTACCTCTCTGTCAGACACAGGTAACCATTTAAGAAAACATCTAGCTTTTCCTTGAGCTTCTAAAGGACTTAAAAGGCTGGCAGATTTTCACTGAAGTGAAGGAAATCCCTGCTTGCTTAGGCTTACAGAGATTGTCTATGATCAGAAAGAGAGGTTTTGTGAGACACCAAGGTCCTCTCTGCACATCACGCAGAAAACGTAGTCCTCTTGCTTTTTAAGCAGGAACAAAAAGTGGCTTTAATCAATAAGACCATCTAAGTTGTGAGATAAAGGTCAGATAGAGAAACCCACTTGAGAAGCTGAGATCTAAGAACTTGAGGTCAAGGCCTCCTGTTCTGCAGAGATGGAGTACATCCTGAAAACAATACTGCTCTAGCCAAGCCCAGGTGATAAAGATGCTGGGTGTTATGTTACGCTAACCAGCTACTACCCTCCATTAACTCAGGATGGGAAGCATACTTCGTTGCTAAGGACACACATAAAACAGATCCCAGAGACAGGCCAGTGCTGGAGAAAAAAACAGGACTCTCTGGTGTCTGAAGCAAAGATATTGTTCTTACAGCACCCGCAGTCCTGACAAATCACTCAAAAAAAATAATTGTTCTGGGTTTCCCTCTTATGGCCTATTATTCATACCTGGCTTTGTCAGATATGCCTGGTGGAAGGACTCATAAAAGATGACAGTCTGATAATGACTGAGTGACTTCCAAAAGGTTGGGTCTAGATAGCTATATGATGATGACAGCAGACTGTTTCCTCAAAAAAGGAGCACTTATCCTAAATTTGTCTCATTCCTAGAGCTGAGTCAAGAAGTCTGAAGAATAAAGCATTAAAGCCAAAAAAAGCATTAGGAGTGTATCTGTTGGGAACAAAAAAAAAATCTGTTTCCTTAAAGGGAAATTTTCTTTGCCATTTGTTATGAAAAATATGCAGTAGGATGGGCCATGTTGCACCTGTGTTATCATGATACTCTTGAAAGAAGACTTAAGCTTGAGATATTGGCTACCTTCCACAGGTCTCTGAGGTGTCACAGTTCCCAAACATTCAAATTATTCTAAGATAAAATGGTTATAGCAAGAGAGCAACTTGTGCTAATTTGGAATAGAGAACTGCAAAGCCCTGGATGTGCAAATCTCAAGTGAGTTCTTTCTTTTATGGCCCTAGAGAATTATGGCCTTGGAAAATCCAAATCTTTTCACTGTGTCAGAATTTATAGGAGAATCGTGCAGTTAAGCTTATCAACTAAAGATGGAGTTAGACAAATATTTTCTCTCATGGCAAAGCCAAAACAAGTTTCAGCTCTTACAAACACTCCAGCTATTTTCACTCCTGACTCAATATACAGTCTGTATTTATTTGAGCTGACTCAATGTTTTGGGGGCCTGTTAAAAAATAACTGAAAAATTGGAAGGCTGTGACACCTCATTATCCCAGTTAGTAAACCATTTTCTGACTCTGGGGATGCATCTCTTGCCAGACTGTCCATATGAAGATTGAGGCAGTGTGTAATCTTGCCAAATATTCCCAGATTTTACTTTTAGCCAGTGTGTCTTTGAGGGTGTCACACAGCATAATGAAGAGATGGTCATAAGCAAAGAGAATGACCAATAATGCTGTTGACTGATCAGAAACCAAAGAAGATCAGCATCAGTGAAAGAAATTTCTTTTAACTCTCATATTTTCTTCACTTCAGAACAACATATCTCTGGCTAGACAGTACAAGCTACTTCCAAAAAAGGGAAATGTGCCTTTGTTCCTAAAGCACGGGTACTGCTTAACTCCTGGGGAGTTCTGAGAGACATACCTCAAGTAAAAAAACAAAAAAAAAAGAAAATGAAGGCATAACGTATATTTTACTCATTTACAGTACAGAAGGACCATATGTAGGCAACAGGGAAAATTAACCCTCCCCCCTCACAATTTATGAGAGGTGTCCAACTCTATGCTTTTTCATGGGCACACATCTGCCCCTTCTAAGCTACAAAAAGACAGCAAGTCCGTGGCTGTGATAGTCACCCTGAACAGCCACCTAAGATATTTAAAATGTAACTAATTCATTAGAATTAAGCATTCAGATTTAAGGAAGGTTATTTTTTTTTCCTCTAAATGCTGTTCTGATGTGCAACTGTAAGTGTTTTAGGCATTCTCCATAGGCAAAGGGTCTAACCGTCAACTATGCATGACCTTTTTCTCGCCTTTTTTTAATAATGCCTAATTTCACATAGTACTGTGTGAATGTATATTATAATATGTAGTTCATATCTTATATTTTCACATATTCACGTATTCTCTCTCACACACATATATATTATATTTCATATATTTTCACTTATTTTTCTTCAGAATGTATAATTGTAGGAACTGGTTCCAACAAAAACTTGAAACCACCCAGGTAAAAATAGTGGGCTAAACTCTCTGAGTGAGCATCAGGTAATGTACCTCTTTGATAAAATTCCTCTGCTTTACACCAGCAGAAATTCTAACCCCTTCCTGTTGTCAGAGAAACCTCCATTTGTTAATACATCAGAAATCACAGTAGTACACTGTTGTTAGCCACACACACATGCAATTTTCTCCATGGCTGCACAAGTGCATTGCTGATTTGCTTATCTGTAGTCTGCTGCATTCAAGGCGTTTTGTTTACTTAATTCAAAATCAATAAGTTTATTTCCCGGACAATAGCCAACATTCGCTTGGAATAGCTGCCTAATTTTAAAGTCAAGTTCGGACATTCATTGCAAAAGAATCCAGTAACAGCCCACAAATGAAGAAACAGCCTATTACACAAACATCGCTGGAATAGCCTGTAGAAGCAAGTTAGCTGATGGCTATAGACTTGTCAGGCTGACAATTCACTGCACATCTGTGTCTGCCAATATAGTATTTACTCAAAATTGCCTCTCTAGACACTTCTTTACATAACACATATTTAGCTTATTAGTGCTGTCATTTGGGAGTGTGGTCAGCTTTTGAGCAAAATCTGAGTCCGTTAGCACGGATCATATCACAGCTGCCATTTTAGAATCATGATGATTAGGTTTGAAGTTCAAATGATTTGATTTCACTTTAAAGCTTCAAAAGCAGCCTCTGGGGCAGACTTACACAATTAATTTTTACTGAGGTCTGCTGGGTAATTTACTGTAGTCAGAGAATCTTCACTAAGGTAAGGTAATTACCACTGGGTAATTTTATGGCACTCTGTTCAGTAGGAAGCAACATGTTGGCTGGCTTCTGCTCAGATAAGACCTGGAGGAAAGTGAAGATGCTGGGAAACAACACGTCTGAGACACTGAGGAAGGATGAGCAGAATTCACTCTCTTCCCAGACGCAGACCTGAAGTTGTACTTGCCCTCAAAATCTCTTTTCAGGAGCGTGAGGGAGGACTTACAGTATACAATCCTGTAAATATCGTACTGTGAGGCTTTCAAAATTGGAAGCTTTCAACATTGAAGCACTGCACCTGTGATTCTTTACTACAGGAACAAAGACTGCCTTCTTACTTTAGTTTGAACGCAGAAGTAAACAACGAAACAAAATATCCCTTTGAGATTTGTATTTATCACTTACAAGAAGCGCTTCCTAATAATCAGTGGCAGCTGGGCTGACAAGCAAACTTCAGAGTACAGCCACAGGGGATACAAGTCTATTTTAGGTTTACTGTTGACAGTAAGGGTCAGAGGAAAAATAAACTCAGCAAGCAGTGTCATGCTACCACAAACCTCTGCTGGCCAAGCAGAAACTAAATTATGGCCGAACCTTTCAGCACAACAGAAAGACTTGGGCAATCGGGCTGCCCTGCAGTGCGCAGAGCACGACATACAGATGAACAGGATTAAGCACAAGTGAGACATAACATAAATTAGTGATAAATACAGCTCAGAAGATTGGAGGAGCTAATTACCCCACAGGCTGGGGTGGGGTACAGTATGCTTACCCCAACGGCATCCCTATTATTTTACTATTTGAAGTCTGCAAAATTAATCTGGAAAGCCCTGTGAAAACAAGGACCGATCACAGTCTCCTTTAAGATATCCTTCTTTTGGTCAAGCTATAAATAATATAGGTAATCTCTACTTCTGGACCTAACCATTAAAAAAAGAGAAAAGAGCAGCAGATGGACTCAGACGTTATTTCTATTACATACAAATATATACTAAAAGAAAACAAAAACTTTTTTTTACCTTAAAAGTTTAGTCCTCAGCTTCATTTAATGTACTGTAGCACTACTGGGGAAAGCTGATTTGATTGCTTTGTCATACTAATAAAAGCTCAGATTTGTGTAAGGGGAAGAAGAGGGAATAAAGTATATTCCATATTGATATCGCTGCTGATGGCATTACCGGCTTTCATTTTGTTAAGTTTACTTCCTATTAAAGCTGATGATAAAAGCAGCTGTGTGGACTCATAAGCACCTCTATCTACATCTCTCCAAGGACTCATTACAAATATCTGTTTCATATAGTCTCATCGTCTAGGACAGATTTAATTTTACTCTATCTTTCACCAGGCATAAATAAAAACCTGTCATTCCAACAATTGTATTGCCTTCCTTTTTCTCTACCTATCACCCACTGGATGCAAACACGATCTTGTAATTCCTACTGTTCTGTTGTTTTCCTTTTCTTTGCTTTTTTTGTTTTGATGAAGCTGCAAATGTTTTGGCCATTGTCAGAGGCTAGCTGCTTGGAATAAAGCAGACTTTCTTTACTTTCAAGCATAATTATACAAGACAGAAGTAATACGTAAGGAACATCCATGTACCGTAGACAAAATTCTTCAGATTTTAGGAAGATGTTTAAAAACCAAGTGCAGTTCTAGTGGACAATGCCCAATCATTGTGTGTCCATTCTCTCCCAAACTAATGCTTATTTGTGCTGTTCTGTTTGACCATTTTAAAGTACTTGGTTTCCATTCTTCCAGAGCTCTCGGCTCATCTGAATACCCCTGGGACATTCAGAACAAGTGCCCTATGGAGCATCTGAATACCCCTGGGACATTCAGAACAAGTGCCCTATGGAGCAATGCCACACTACTCGGTTGTGATTTCAGAGCCTACAGGACGTCAGATTAACAAATTCTCCTGGCTTTTCTCATGGGGTTCCATAACTCATCTGGTTTGTCAGCACTATTTTTGAACCGCTGTCAGGTGGCATTGAGGATATATTGGGTCAGCTCACATTGGGTCCTGTGAGCATGCCTCTCATTAATACAAATAGGATGTTTCTTATGTGTTTGAAGTCTTATGGATTGATGGAAAAAAGTCAGCAGCTTCCAGTGACTTCAATACTACCCATGATGATGGTGAGCAATACCAGGAGAATAAAATCAAGGGGCCCAGTTCCAGTGCGATGTACTCCGTTCAAAGTCTTCAGGATTGCTCTAGTAAATCATCCTTCCCCTCTTTTTCCTTCAAGGCTCTCTGCTGAACCACATCATTATTTCTCTGAATCTCCTCTTTTTACAAGGTTTCCTTTAGAAACTTGCCCAGTGTAAGACTTCTGAGTATGTTGACCATGAAGATGCAGGTGGTAAGGAAAAGGACAATAATAGCCTGTTCTTAGCCTCCTTGTCACCAGTAATAAAATACTGCTTTCTCCATGTTTTTAAACAGTCTTTCTATCCTTTCTTCTTGAACTTCTTTTGGCAGATTTCTCACTTATCTTTAGATGTATAATGACTCTATACTAGTGCCGGAGAGTATTAGATTGGTTGAAAATTAATGGAGCAAGCAGGAATGATAGAGAATAATTACTTGCGCATTGCAGCTTTTGATAAGTTGGAGGGGGCAGTAACGTAAAGCACATTAGTAACTGTAAATGCCCGGTGCAGTTTGTCCTTGTTAGAGAACTTCAGTGAACCCACAGAAGAGAGAGAAGGGTCTTGTTCAAAACAAGAAGCAATAGGCATAGAGGAAGATGCACCCCACTGCAAGGTAGTGTCTTGCTACCTAGGGTGCAAATGGAAAGGAAACAACAAATATTCAAGAAGCTTTATTTAAGAGAGGCCACAGAATGATGATCTTATGATGCTCACGCAAACCAGTGACTCAGTTTAAACTCCTGTAGCTCTCTTATTTCTGCATCTACTGTTCCATTCCATATGGTTCATCTCCTGTAGTGCCAACACCTTGAGCAGGGCACTGAAGGAAGAGCAGGCAATTTGGAAGTGAAGGCATAGGCCAGCTCAGTGGCTGATGGTTGTGAGATTTAGAATTCAAGGAAATAAAGCTGTTAAGAATTCCTGTCTCTAGCACAGATGCCACTTGAACGTGTTAGGGGAGGCATTTGGTGAAGAAAGGCTTTGAGCTCCCTCAGTAAAATGATGGGCAGAATGTTTCAGAAAACGGTTACTTTCAGTACATATTACTTGTGGCTGCTAATCTGCATCCTCCTAATTTTCAGTCTTTTTTGCAGATGGCATTTTTAGCAATGCTGTCAGCTTCTATGCATGGAGTGCTTTTGCCATGACTGCATTTTACGTGTGCTACGAGTCTTAGATGCTTATAGAAATATCCCTGTTTAGAAACAAGTTGTATGTGCCAGCAGTCCTTGAAATGGTATCTCAGGAACCAGTTGCAGTTACTGGAAGATTGTCTGCTTTATGGACAAGCTTCTCTGCTTTATAACAGGTTGATTACGCCTACCTTAGAAACAGATTCGTGAAAGGTCTCTCCCCTTCACCTGGCCTGACAACATTTTGCAGATGCCCATTTTTGCTAGCTGGCAATCAAAAGTGCAGATGTTCTGCAGAAATCCAAATAGCTGTACCCTGAAGAATGGTGGGTGTAATGCAAGTGAATATGGAAATGTCATCTGATGGTGAAAAAGTGTTCTCCTGAGTGTCTCACGGTTTATAAGTGAAAAAAACCTGACTCAAAGGACAACATGACTTCAGAGTAGGGCACACAGATACATAGGCAGGTTCATTCAACTTTGAAACAATGCACTGTGTAAAACATCAAGTTTCAAGGAATCCTATTTGAAGAAAATAAGCCAATAGAGAGAGAGAGAAAAAACAACTGAAGTTTGGATTATCTAGAGTAACATTCTGTGTAGACAAGGCCTAAAGATAAATTCTAAAGGGCTTTTCCTCCTGGACTTGTGTTATTAACAGCATTACAAAGAGTTTCATTAGCAGGATTCAAAGTTATTGAGGCAGTGTGCTGTGAACTTTGCTTCTTCATACCCTTGTTTCAAGTTTCTAGACACTTTCAAGGAAAATTGTGAACTACTATGATCTTGATTTTTGAGAACTCCTTCACATTGCTGTAACAATAAACAAAAAAAAGACATGCATTTCCTCTCCACATTTCAAAGCAAACCAGGAACTTGGTCCCATAGTGTTTTCACTGGCAAAGCTCTCATTATACTTGTTAGAGTTACTCCTGTAAAACAAACAAACAAAAAACCCAACCAACCCCCCCAAAACCCCAACCAACTAAATACAAACCAGAGAAGCTGACTAAAAGAAAGGTGTTATTTGCACAATATCAGAGATTTTTATAATTTTCCCACAATAGGAACTCTGTAACAAAACAAAACTATAAAAGCAAGCATATGTAACGTGTATTACTTACAGTGAATTTCTAGAACCTGCATTGCTATCTGAGGTGTAGAGTTTAGGGATTCATGATCTACTCTGCAACTTACAACTGCACCATCATCATTGCGATCTGCTAGGAAATCCAGTGTGCTGCTGACTGTGAATGTTTTACGATTTGCATCTTCTTCTTTTAAATATTTAACATCTGAAAGAAAAAATAAACAAACAATTTTCTCTCCAATATCTTAAGGAAAAGTTGTCCGGTATTAGACAGCTAAATCTTCTATCATACTTGTTAAAAAAACTCATCTTTCATATCCGTATTGATCTCTTCAAAACAAAAGTAATTAGACTGTAGTTATTCCTCAGTTTGCTCCAATTGTCAGAGCAGAAGATATATACTGAAAAATAAAATTTTAAAATTGGTTACACGATACTGCACTCAAACGGAAATTCCTTTCACCATTATCCCCTATAAGTTTAGGCCCAAATTTGATACAAACTTAATTGGCAGTTCATTAGAAAAAATGTGCTCTTTTCCCACTCTCGCTTCCCTTAAGTATTCAGTGTCACTAAATATTAAATTTTCTAAGTCCATGCTTATAATCTTTCATAGTAATGCAATAGATGGATCTTACTGAAGCCATGTGAACTAAGGGTTGCGTGTATAGTCACATCAACCCTGTTCTTCCTTTATCCATTGTTTATTCTGTTGTTTGGCTAGAATTATGCTAATTTATGAATTAAGCTAAACCAAAGTATAGATGTCAACGGTGATGAACAGCTGTAAATAGAGCATGTCATAGTATTTACTGGAATCTGTAGACAAGTCCCAAAAAGACTGGAAACAAAATTACTTCAAAGAGACCTGCTTTATCACTGCTTTATATCATGTTAAATTGGACTACTGCTTTTTTGCAGATTCAGTTAAAAATCTCTTTGACGATTTTCAGCCCAGATACGAGAATGAGGGGAGCCTACAGCTATGCTTAAGAAATATTCAACTCAGATCAAGGTAGAGGTTCAAATTCAGAAACTTTTGTTGTAGGACATACATGTTAGATCAGAGCTGACGATCCAAAAGACTCAGCTTTTTTTTTTTTTTAATTTTAATGTATTAACCGCAATGTGAGCTCTTACACATAATTTAGAATTGTTTTTCTTGGTTCCCAACTACTTATAATACTTATTGGTTTTAATTTATTTCAGCGAAATTTCAGCAAAATAGTAAGCTCATTATATTGATTTGTTATAATGAAACCTTTAAAAGACACATAGAAATACATAAACATATATATTAAATTACACTGAGATTGCATATGTCCTCTGTGTCATAAAAAAAGAAAAAGTAAGAGGTTTCAGTTTTACAAATTATACTAAATCCCATTAGAGAAGAAGATGACCTAAATAAAATTTCCATGAAATACCAATTTTAGAAAGCAAATCTTAAATGGCTTAAACTACATATTTTTAGATTAAAAATACCTCTGAAATCAGAAAGATGGTCTTTTTTGTTGTCTCCAGATAGATGAATACACCACATAGTTATAAGATTTCCATTTTTCCATAAGAAATAATTATTTCTTGCATACAAGCATTTTTCTGCCTGTTGGTTGCTAAGCTTTAAGAGATTTCAGTTTCTGCCCCCGTGACTATTCATATTTAGGGATCAGTAGGTGAGAGGAATATTGACCAGAGCTAAAGCAATGTCATTATAAACAAATAACAAACGTCTTCACTAATATTTAAAGCAAACACAGGAGATTTTGTTCCCAGAGTTAGGTTTTCAAATTCAATAATAAGCACCTATATAGATAGCTTTCTGCTTATAAGTAATGTACACATCCCTTTGCTTATTGGCTTCAGCAGAGGACAGACAGCTCCTGAAAACATCAACAACTTTAATTTCAGTGAGAGGTTGTGGATGCCTAATCCTTTAGAAAAACAAAGGCAGTTAATTTCCTAAACGGATGTTTAGAAGCTTTTCTCTAGACATCTATTGTTTGGAAGAGTTCAACTCTTAGAGTTAATTACCTCTGTAAAAACGATGGTAATACTATTCTATAAACTGTTGACATCCTCATCAACAGAAATACTTAGCTTGTCCGCTTTATCAGCTGTATCTTCTTAGATGTTTTTTCATAGCAAAATGAAGGTGTGATTTTAATATATGCTAACTGAATTTAAGCCCACCTGGATGTAGGAGCAGTGGAGATCAGTTACTGGGTATGTTATCGTATGCTAGCAGTCAGAATATTTACCCAGCGGTTTTACAGTTTTACAGAATTTTTAAATATGTCTGCTGCAGTGCATTCTTTCATTTATTCTCTTGCTACTCCTCTCTCTCCTAAACACCCTCTTGAAAAAAAGGTTGAAAAGAAAGATCCATTACAGAGGCACTTCTCTGGAAATCACTAGAATGGAAAAGGTTGGGGGATGACTAGATAGAAAGTAGCTTTATAGAGGAGGAACTGGGGGTCTTGAGGTCAGGTTGAACATTAGTCAACAGTGTGCCTTTACAGGGTTGAAAGCTAAAAAGTGACTGCCCTGCGTTAACGATAGCATAGACAGCAAGTCAAGGGAAGTGACTCCTCCTCTATTCAGCACTTGCGTGGCTGCAGCTACAGCAGCAGTCCCAGTTTTGGGCTTTCTCTTACAAGAAAGATGTCAACAAACCCGAGTAGGTTCAGCCGAAAGCCATAGAGATGGTCAGCGGTGGGAGCATACAATGTACAAGGACAGCTTAAGATAGTAGGGTTAGTTCAGCCTGCGGAAGAGAAGACTAAAACCAGATCAAACTGATGCTGTCAAGTATCTAATGCACAGCCATAGAGAACAAAAAGCCAGAGTCCTCTGAGAGGCATACAGCAAAAGTTGAGGGGTACTGTACACAAGTTACACCAAGGCAAATTCTGATTGTATATCATGAAATACCTACATATAATGAAAATTCTCCACAATAAGGGCTTTCAAATACTGAAACATCTAGCCCAGACAGACTAGGATTCTCCATCCTTGGAGATTTTTCAAAATTGAATTGGAGAAGACCTTTAGCAACCTGATCTAACCTCTGAATAGAGTTTTGGCCATATGAAATCTAAGGGGCAACTACGGGCCTGCTTCTATGACTCTCTCAGGTAGCTGCACCTAAAGATATGCTTGTATTAACTAATACTAGTTTATATCTCATAACTATAGATGTTTGATAGTGAAAATAATAAATAGAAATGACAGAATGTATCATCCATTGTTCATTGTCAACTATTTATAAGAGCACATACTTGTAACATCCATATAGAAACACTCATCTTTTGAAAAGACAGCTTTGCTGCTTCTACAAGGCAAAGATAATTTTGTTTGCACTTAAAATAAAGTTCTGCCATGAAATGAACTTGTTAAACATTTTTCATCTTTGATGATTGATCTTGATCTTATCAAGACAAAATGTTCAGTGCCTTTCTGAATTCTTTGCGTATACTAGAAATAGATAAACTAAGGCAAAATGTCTTAATTTTTTGCAACAGATTAACTGAACTGATATTATCTTATTTATTTCTGAAGCCAAATTTTGCTAGGGCAAAAAAAAAAAAATCCATTAAAAAAAATTCCTGAAACCTAAAAATAATATTTTACATAATTTTTGGCGGGGCTCATTGACAGGGCTTTAAACTAGGTTCGAAGGGGGACGGGGATCGATCTAAGGTTGCTAGCAAAAAGCCTGAAAGCGGTGTGCAGGCACTAGACTTAGTAAAGACAGGGGGCGTAACCGGGCTCCTTAGGAAGATGTCTGGGGATGGCAGAACTTCAGCTCCCTCCAGTAAAAAGGAGAAAGGACCAATAGCCCACCTGAAGTGCTTATACACTAATGCACGTAGCATGGGCAACAAACAGGAGGAGCTGGAAGCCATTGTACACCAGGGTAATTATGATGTAGTTGCCATCACAGAAACATGGTGGGATGACTTGCATAGCTATAGTGCTGCCATGGATGGCTATAGACTCTTCAGGAAGGATAGGCAAGCAAGGAGAGGTGGGGGGGTGGCCCTTTATGTCAGGGAGTGTTACGAATGCTTTGAATTAGATGATGGTGATAATGGGATCGAGTGTTTATGGGTAAAGATCAGGGGGAGGGCTAACAAGGCAGATATTGTAGTAGGAGTCTGTTATAGACCGCCCAACCAGGATGAGGAGGCAGATGAAATATTCTATAAACGGCTGGGAGAAGTCTCAAGATCGCGAGCTCTAGTCCTCGTGGGAGACTTCAATTTGCCGGACATCTGCTGGGAATACAATACAGCAGGGAGGGAGCAGTCTAGAAAGTTCTTGGAAGGTACTGGGGATAACTTCTTAACACAGCTAGTGAAAGAGCCAACTAGGGAAGGTGCCCTGCTGGATCTGTTGTTTGTAAACAGGGAAGGTCTTGTGGGGGATGTGACGGTCGGAGGCCGACTTGGCAACAGTGACCACGAAATGATAGAGTTCTCAATTCTGGGAGAAGCAAGGAAGGGGGTCAGCAGAACTGCTACCTTGGACTTCCGGAGGGCGGACTTTGGGCTCTTCAGGAGCCTGGTTGACAAAGTCCCCTGGGAGGCAGTCCTCCAGGGCAAAGGAGCCCAGGAAGCTTGGATGTTTTTCAAGAAGGAAGTCCTAAAGGCGCAAGAGCAGGCTGTCCCCGTGTGTCGGAAGACAAGCCATCGGGGAAAAAGACCGGCCTGGCTAAGCAGGGAGCTAGTGTTGCAGCTTAGGGAAAAAAAGAGGATATATGGCCTTTGGAAGGAAGGGCAGGCCACTCAGGAGGACTACAAAGAGGTAGTGAAGCAATGTAGGGAAAAAATCAGAAGGGCCAAAGCTCAGTTAGAAATAAACCTGGCTTCTGTTGTCAAGGACAACAAAAAAAGTTTCTATAAATATATTAGCAATAAAAAGAGGACTAAGGATGGTATCGGTCCTCTAGTAGATGAGGCTGGTAACGTAGTAACCAAGGATGAGGAAAAGGCTGAGGTACTTAATGCTGTCTTTGCCTCAGTCTTCAGCAGTAGGACCAGTTGTTCCTTGAGTTCCCTGACCCCTGAGCTGGAATACAGGGATGGGGAGCAGAATGAAGCCCCTGTAATCCAAAGGGAAATGGTGAGGGACCTGCTTCAGCACCTGGAGGTGCACAAATCTATGGGGCCGGATGGGATCCATCCAAGGGTACTGAAGGAGCTGGCGGAAGTGCTCACCGGGCCACTTTGCATCATTTATGAGCAGTCCTGGATAACCGGGGAGGTCCCACCTGACTGGAGGTTAGCAAATGTGACACCCATCCATAAGAAGGGCCGGAAGGAGGATCCAGGGAACTACAGGCCAGTCAGTCTGACATCGGTGCCTGGGAAGGTCATGGAGCAGATCATCCTCAGTGCCATCACACGGCACATGCAGGAGAACAGGGTGATCAGGCCCAGTCAGCATGGGTTTGTGAAAGGCAGGTCGTGCCTGTCAAACCTGATCTCCTTCTATGACAAGGTGACCCACTTAGTGGATGAGGGAAAAGCTGTGGATGTTATCTACCTGGATTTTTGCAAGGCTTTTGACACCGTTTCCCATAGCATTCTCCTGGAGAAACTGGCTGCTCATGGCCTAGACAGGTATACTCTTCGCTGGGTAAAAAACTGGCTGGATGGCCGTACCCAGAGAGTGGTGGTGAATGGAGTGAAATCCAGTTGGTGTCCAGTCACGAGTGGTGTCCCCCAGGGATCAGTGCTGGGGCCGTTTCTCTTTAATATCTTTATCAATGATCTGGATGAGGGGATCGAATGCACCCTCAGCAAGTTCGCAGACGACACTAAACTGGGAGGGCGTGTTGATCTGCTTGAGGGTAGATTGGCTCTGCAGAGGGATCTGGACAGGCTGGGCAGATGGGCTGAGGCCAATGGTATGAGGTTCAACAAGGCCAAGTGTCGGGTCCTGCACTTGGGTCACAACAACCCCATGCAGCGCTACAGACTGGGGGCAGAGTGGCTCGAAAGCTGCCCAGCGGAAAAGGACCTGGGGGTGTTGGTGGACAACCGGCTGAGTATGAGCCAGCAGTGTGCCCAGGCGGCCAAGAAGGCCAACACCATCCTGGCCTGCATCAGGAATAGTGTGGTGAGCCGGACTAGGGAAGTGATCATCCCCCTGTACTCGGCACTGGTGAGGCCTCACCTCGAGTACTGTGTTCAGTTTTGGGCACCTCACTACAAGAAGGACATTGAGGTGTTGGAGCGTGTCCAGAGAAGGGCTACTAAGTTGGTGAGGGGTCTGGAGGACAAACCTGATGAGGAACGACTGAGGGATCTGGAGTTGTTTAGCCTGGAGAAGAGGAGGCTGAGGGGAGACCTTATCACCCTCTACAACTACCTGAAAGGAGGTTTTAGAGAGATGGGGGCTGACCTCTTCTCCCTGGTGACAAGTGATAGGACAAGAGGAAACGGGTTCAAGTTATGTCAGGGCAGGTTTAGATTGGATATTAGGAAGTATTTTTTCACTGAAAGGGTTATTAAACATTGGAATAGGCTGCCCAGAGAGGTGGTGGATTCACCATCCCTGGAGGTGTTTAAGAAAAGGGTAGATGAGGTGCTTAGGGACATGGTTTAGAAGTGGGTGGGTGGTGGTTTGTTTTGGGGTGTTTTGTTTTGTTTTGGTTTTTTTTTTCTCTCCTCTCTTCAGGGTAGGTTAACGGTTGGACTTGATGATCTTAAAGGTCCCTTCCAACCTCACTAATTCTATGATTCTATGATTCTATGATTCTATAATATTGTTGAAATAGCATGTAACAAATTTTGTTGAAAAAACAGGCAATTTTTTAACAGAAGTTGTGTATTTAGCTTCTCTGGTATTTTTCCTTTTAATAACCTTCCAGAAATGTCACCAGAATGCTAAACTGCAGATCGCTTTGTTAATTTGGTGCATGTACGAGAGACAGAACGCTAAAGTAAAAGGTATGGTACTCAGTGCTTCACATTCAGTCTCTCTCATTACTAACACTTACTCTATCAAACAGTATTCCTTTACCAGATGATGATTCCTTTTTTGAGTAGTAGCAATGGAGCTACAATTTTAGAATGGCTTTTTCCCCTTTGGTGCAACTCTGAACTCTATGCATCATTTATATTCTTTTGCACCATGTATAATACACTGTAACACAATTGGATTTACTGGTGCTAGACAGACGAACTCCTAACCTTTAATGTCAGCTGCATTAGCATATAATTTCATATCTATTTTCTCAGATTTATCATTTCACCTTTTACAGTGCACAAAGCTAATGTAACTTCTGCTGATGCCACTGCAAACTGGTTAGGTTATTTTATTTCTAACCTTTGTGAAATGGCAATGTGCTCTTCAGAAGACCTAGAAAACTAAACTGAAATGAATGTGCTCAGTACTTTCCTCTCATTTCTTTTTTTTTTCCTTTACTGTTCTTTTTCACACATCTTCTTTGTTCCTTCTGCGCCCCCTTTTTTAAAAAAGCATCCCTTTAAGAACTGTTAAGAAGAGCAAATTAGTTAAAGAGCGAAATCAAAATTGCTTGCTTGGCTTCAATCACATGTCAGCTAAAAGAAAGGCAAAGTTATTACACCAGATTTTAAAATAAAATTTTTAAAAAAACATGTTTTCAGATGTGTTGCCTTGCTGTTAGGCCAACTGTACCAATAGTTCTCTTAAAGTATTGACTTTGCATAGAGTGATTTTCAGTCTTTACATTTCTTGAATATATATATTCATCCTGTCACCTTTTCTGGATCACAGCACCTATGCTGTGACATGCATGTTAGCTGTGCTGTTAAATTCTTCTTTTTAATTACATTTGATGAGGTGCTACTTTTCTTTCAGCAATCTCCTCAGATTTCCCAGTGGCTGGAAAGAATGATACTCTCTTTCCTCACTTTCTATCCATGTTACAAGTGTTCAAACACATTTCAAATGATTCCAGCCTAAAATTCCTGTCTCCTTCAACACTCTTCTGACTTTCATCAGAAATCTAAAGATGCTTCTAGAATGAACTGGGTTCCTTGGACAATCAACTAAAATCTCCTTTATTTACCAATTTTATATCACAGCTCTGGTTGTGTACATTGAACTGTGGCAGAGAATAGTAAAGGAAGATTAATGGATTCTGTAATTAATGCTGTAACTTTGCTTGAGGCAGTTTAATGAGCTAAAAAAATCCACAATGTCAGACAAATATGAGACAAAGCAGATAAAAGTTGGGTTGGTTTTTTTTAAATGCTAGACAGAAAAGGTGGATTTTGAATCATTTATTGATCTGGTCTTATAGCAGAATGAATAGAGATGACATAAACAAATACCAATACTTTATCCTTTTTATTCATATACTCTATAATGGGCACCTCAGTTTGCTGTGGCAGATGTGACTAAGCCTTCTGCTATAGGAATCTCTCCCCACTCATTCACCAAAAAGGATTTTAAACTGTCCCAGCAATTATGAGAATAGGGACTAGAAAACTAGGTTTTAAGTAAAGAACACACAAAGTGAAAGAGGAGACAGAAAAGAAATAAATAAGAGTTTGTATGCAACTCTCCTGTCTCACTGCATCCTCAAAAGCAAATCCTTGCTTTCAGCTTCAGTTTTAGTCACCCGATGACTTTTCAGTTACAGCAGACCTTGTCCAACTCCCCCCAGTTCCTCTGAAGTTCCCCTCATCCCCTTTGAAGCCTGTCTTCTCCCTGCTCCTCACTGCACGCTCTCAGCATCCTTTCCTCAGCTGCAGGTTCCCAGTTTCCCAACTGAGACTCCTTCACATGCTACATCCCAGCTCTTCCTCACACAGCGTTCTCCATAGCTCCCCTACGGGAAGCGCAATCTCCTGTCTCCCCCAGACAGTTCTGCCTCACCCGGTCACTTTACTTAGAGGAGTGTAACATAAAACTGGCAATTGACCAAATCAGACATATGTCATATTAGAAAGGCAAAAAGAAATGAAAAGGTAAAATATCTGGGGTGAGTGGTATGGCTGCGATAACTATAAACCATGAAACATTTCTCTATGAAACATCACAGTAGAGTTTACTAAGCTGAACAGAGTTCAGAGCAATTCAAAACCTGTTTTTACCATCTGAAGAAAAAATAAAAAGATTGTTATATGAACACTCCAGTAATTTACGATCAATTCCTTATCTACCTACTATCACTGATTGATTGAACGACTCAATATGAGAAAGTTTACAAACATTAATTAAAAAAATATAATTCTAAATAATGTATAGTTTTAACAATTGGACCAAATTACATCAAAGTCCTTTTAAATACCTTTAACTTCTTTGTCGTTCTTGAACCATCTGATATCAGCTGCTGGTTTACTACCAGAAGTCTTGCAAGTTAGCTGCATCCTCTCTCCCTCCATAACCGGTGAGGTAAATCCAGTAATTTGTGGCTTCTCGGGAACACCTAACAAGCAAGCAAACAAAATTTCTCTGATAGTGTCAGCTGCTGCCATGAATATATGACCAACTTAAAGTTCACTTCTTCATATGCTCTAAATTCTGGAAACAGAGTAATTAGTTCCTTGCCTTCTATCAAAATTGAATGTCAGTGAATCCTGTTTCCTATTGCAAATAAACTGTCAATCTGAACTGTAGTTCATTCTGAAGAATTAAAGAAAACAGAAATTATCTAGTTTGCTAAGGGAAACAGATTATATTCTAAACCCTATCTTACCAACATACATTCTGCATGCAGGTCTAGTCTGACTTGCTATTACAAGGTTTAAACTGATCTCCACGCAAGCAGGGTGACAAAGTATATTAGAAGTACAGCTGTGAAAATAAAGTGTAACTGACAACAAAAAGCTGAACTGATCTAAATTCAGAACAGATGTTTAAGCATGAATTATGAAGATTTTAATACAAAATCCAGGCAAAAGGGAGGATGAACACAAATACAGGAGTTGCTTTATCTTCAGAGAACATATAACCAAAAACCCAAGAGGTATAATCACAATTCCATTGGCTATGGAGATTTCTTCAGCTGAATCCAAGTTCTCTGAAGGAGGTCGTATGATCATGATACACTACACACATAATATTAAATTTTGAAATAGTCTTTTTTCAATGAATGATGGAAGATTTTAAAAAAAAAATGAAGAGAATTGGGAAAAATTTGATCACTACATGTATAAATCCATTTGACTTCTGAGAACACAAGAATAATTTATTTTAAAGTGATACTGATGACCATAACTTTAAAATATTTGAAAATGTCATTGTTATACCTTGCATCTGCAGCACTTTGACGCATTCATATTTGTGGTTAGATAAAGGGTTCAGTCACAGTAATTGATCCTGTGCCCTGTATTTCACAATTTGGTTTGTTCACTTCTCTTTTCCAAAATGACGGATTACGTACATAAAAACCAAGCAGCAGTACCTATCGCATAGTACATTTCTGTAATAAATCTACTCCTCTCTTCCAGGACAGAAAATGGTGTCTACTATAATACCCTGACATTTAAATCTTCTAATCCATAACAGAGCAGTCAATAAAGAGATTATTAGTACATAAAAGGATAGTTTATCTGATTAAAAGATGCAATACATTTCAATGGAAAATATCCCCTTCTCAGACAGAAAGTGTTCCAAGAGTTTAGAATGTCACTTTGAAACAGAAAATTACAAATATAAAATGAAAAAAAAAAAGCATCTTAAACCTTGCAGCTTTCTTTCTTGGTAGGTAAGTAGCTGATGTTGGGAAAACGGCATTAAACCTCCCCCAAAGTGGTTAATAAATATTGGATAGATGTTTGTCTAAGGGTTTTTTCGTCCTTGTAACATCTTTCTATGGCTTTCTGCCATTTAAAAAGTTGAACTGGTCTACTCATCTGTTGCTTAGATCATGAGATGCCTCTCTACAGCAAAGAAGATTAACCGTAGGCAGTTGTTATTCCAGAATATTCTGCTTTGAGTGGGTATTTTTTGTCCTTAATGGCAAACTTGTGAAGATTTTTGTAAAATAGTCTCACAGGGACTGAAAGGGAGATGTATTTCATATCCTATGCACAAAACCAATTCCCCGGCTGGATTAATGTGAATATTACTGGCACAGAGAACATCTTACATTAGTCCCATTAAATTCAACTGTCTGCCTGTCGACATATAAAAATAAAACAAAAAGAAAGAAAGAGTCAAGTTCAGGGACGGAAAAAGGAGAAAAGAATAAAAATCAATCTCTAAAATCACATAACCTCTTAGGTACGCAGGTGTGTTTCAATGAACTATAGCAATTTCGGCTGATTGGGCTACTGACATTCATAGAATCATATAAAGTTTCGAGCAGAAACTTTATTTCCTGGGCATCTCTCGAAATCTATTGCTTTTCTATGTGTATCTATAACCTTTGGGGAAAACAGCAGAGCATTTAGAGGATAAAGCATAAAAGAAGAAGCAAACCCAGTGAAAATATGCACTTTATAGACAAAAAAAGAAAGCAGAATGAGCCAAGAAAATGCACAGCTAAGGAAAAACAGTAAAGCTCTAAAGCCCGTTTTGATTTCATGCTTTCTGATTTTCTCCCCTTTGCCCTATATAATACATTGTTCGGAGATGAACACATGCACCTTCTTCACACTTCTGATGCTTGGGATGTACAGGTTATGTCCATTTTATGGAGCACTCATACGGTGGTTCTTTGTGTGCTCCCTAATTCGTTATTCCGCCACCGCACAAAGAGTTAGAGGCATGTTATTTTTCAGCACAGCAATAGGAAATAATAAATATCAGCAAAACAAGATCAGACATTTACATGTATCTTCTGCCAAGCTTTAGAAAAGTTCATTCTTATCATAATTTGCCAGCGCCCGAGAAGTTTAACATTTGCTTCTTTATGCTCAGCTCTTTATACTTACCGAGAACGGTAAGAAAAGCCTTGGAAGTTTTGACAGGCATAGTAAATAAAGAGCAGGTGTACTGCCCTTCATCCGACAGGGACACATCACTGACGCTGATACTCAGTTCGTGCCATGAAGCTCGGACCAGCTCGATTCTGTTGTCTCTCAGAGCTGAAAAACAAAAATTCATGTTATAAGGTACGAAGCAGCCCATTAACAAAGCGTGGTACGTTCTACAAGAGGCTCTACGAAGTAGCCTACTGAAATCACAGCCTGGAATACAGGGATATGGACACAGTTGTCTTCAGGCATAGTAGGTTGTTTTCTCTATGAAATAAAACACAAGAGTTTACCAAGTTTCCCAATAGTGTACTGAGTGACCTGTAATGTATATAAACTGGGAAACTAAGAGAGTTTAGTTACCTTCAATCTTCCTCTGACAAAACCAATATTGACTCTGATTTCTGTCCCCTAACAGCTTTGTTCAGTGCCTAAAATAACTCTTTCCTAAAAACCGCTTTTTTTCATGTAGTTACAAATGTGGGTGAATATTGAGAATCCTGTTTCATCTACTAATAAACTGTATTTTCAACTAAGAAGTCCAGCGCTGTGTAGCTTGCTTACAGATTTTTCTCACGTCCATTACTACTCATATTGAACTAGAATATCAGATTTCTTGAATGCTGTAAGGGTATTTCTTATCATGAATATATTGAAAGTTCCACTTCTACATGCATATATAATACATTTAAAGATTTTAGGTAATTAAATATAGTGGCTTTACTTTTTTGATTATGACGAAAAATCTGATCTTCTAACAGAAGATCCTTCCTAACAAAATTTTGTTTGCATGAAACCACTGAGGGAAGAGCAGCAGGGAGATTTACTTAAATTCAAAATGTCACTTCAGCTAATGCTTTAAAATTTTAAATATTTTGAAGCCTATATTTAGATTAACCCACATTTTCTATTTAAAAACAGTCAAACAGTCTAAGCATTCCCAAACATTCAATTTCTCTGAAGTAAAGCTGTTTCAGGAATCTACATATATTAACCGAGTTTTTTCACAGCATAGAAATACTGGTATCAGAAGTAAGTAAACACCATAATTCTCCTAAGCGAACAATACAAAAGCCTATATAACTCAGAAAATTTTGCTGTATACCTCTAGATTCAGATCTTTGACCTGGCAGTATTTGAATCTGCAGTGAGTCTATTTTTATAGTAAGCCTCTGATAGTCAAAAGTAAAATGGACTACTATAATTACTGGGAGAGCTATGCTTTGATTTGTGAGAAGAACCAAGATGTTCAAGGCCTCAATGCTGTTCTCACTCACCTCTTTCTAAAGTGCCCAAAGGCTCTTATATTTGTTTCTCCTAACATTTATCTCTTCCAATGATAAAAATAAGCTTTACTGTGGTTCTTTTGCTACTAAATCTATAAGTTTCTGCCCCATTGCAAGGCTCTCCAAGTGCTGTCAGTACAGGAAGATTTATGCCAAAATAAGCAGCTACAATAAAGACTCAGCAAAAATGTCACTTGAATTTGGTGTCTTCTAAGGCCACCATTCAGGTTCCTTTACAATGATTTCAAGATGAATTTATTGGTTATTTCAGGGTAGGCCAGCTAAAGCTTGACTTAGTCTCTGCAGGGTCTGGTGACTGAAAGGTGACAGCTCAAGCAGACCTAACGTATAAGCATGCCATGAGCTGCTCCGAGGCACATCAAAGCGACTGAGACTGTGTGCCACGAACACACTCCAAACATAACTAAGACGGCCACAGCAAGAAATAAATAATTATGTATTATATAATATAAAATGCATATAATGATGGAAAACAGGTGCAACATTAAAACAAAGAAGCAAGCAAAACAAAAGCCACAGTATGAAAAGCTATGTACATACAAATATGCTGACATGACAGCCGAGAAAAACAAGCTCAAGAAAACAAAAAGTACATAGAAGCAAGCTTCTACCAACCCAGAATAGCAGGCAAAGCTGATGACTGTGGCTTTACTAGCCAAAAGTCCTCACAACAGTGAAGCTGTTGCTATCTTTGAGGAAGTAGATGGAGACTCAGAATTCATTTCTCAGCATTTCAATTCTAGTCAGATGCAAACTGAGCAGACATAAGAATGGTAGTTTATTTCACATAAATGACCTTTCGGAAAAAAAAAATTATTTTCAAAATGACCCAGTGCTTCCAAATGGTTTGATTACCACCACACCCATATATATAATTTGGAGAACAGCATAGGAAATGAAAAAAAAACCCAACCAACAACAACAAATAAACCCTCAGCACCCCATAATTTGAAAGTGGTGATTTTTTTTGCCTCCCCTGAATCAGAAATTATGTAAAAAACAATGCAGTATTTCATCTCACATGGTATTTAATTTTTTTATAATTTTCAATTGCTCCTGCCTCATCATAAATATTTACGTAGCTGTTGAAATGTTTTCCCATAGATGGGGCAATGTGCAGAATTTCATGCACCAGAAAGAACTGTACTGAATTCCACTAGAGCACAAATGGGTTACAGATGATGCCAATAGCACACCATTTCGATCCTACTGGTAGAGAAAAAAACAATTGAAATACAAACCAACTGCATCAACTACATGCCTACTGCTACCCTCCCTCATTTCCTCCCTTCCACACCTTTTTTAACCTTTGTACAACGTAAAAACCTCAGTTCAGTCAATTTTCTGGAAAACTGGTAAAAACAACTACTGATCAAGAGCTGAGATCAGATGTTCCATGTTTCAGCCTGGAGTGAATTTTTATTGAAAGAACAGAAAGAAAGAGTTTTGTAATGGAAATATCAACACAGAGCCTTTGCAAAAAATACTGCAAATAGCACCGGCATAATACTCCTTTGCGGGAAAGCTGTTTGTCAGAAGCATTTTTGTAAGTGCTAAGTCTAAATGCAATTAATTATCTGTGCCATCAATGTTAAACCTAAACATCTGTAAGCTTTCCTGTCTACGCAAATTTGAGCGCAAGCCAATGAGAAAAACTCTACCGCTATTGCTTAGACAAGGCTAGCACTTACATGGAGTCTTTTTAGAATCTTATTTTCAAACTTTATTTCTACATGTATGTCTATGTCTATATCCTTATCATATCTGTTTAGAAAGACACCGGTTCCTCCTGTGAAACTGATAGCTGTGATGGATGCCAAAACTGGTTTGTGTCCATTTTCTGTGTTAGGTGTATTTTGCTAAAAGGGTGAAGTTGGATCAGAGAAAAAGGGGCTGCCTAACTGTCTAGTCCTGGCTCCCTCAGCCTGGGGCAGGGGGAACCTCTCGGAGGGGGTTACTTCTCCCTCGGGCAGCAAATGAACAGTCGGCGGTATGGGAGAAGCCAGGAGTACTTCTAGCCAGGTAGCAACCTCCAGGCACAGAGACCAGGTGGAGCAGGGATATTGCACATGGCAGAAAGCAAACCCTTGCCAAGCCGTGTTGACGGAGCAAAGAAGCCCGTGAAGACTGAACAGAAACCAGCTACTGAGAGGTACCAACTGGCAAGCAAAAGCTTGAAGGAGAAGACATACTCCTCGAGGAGCTCGTGGAAAGGAAGGAGATTTATTTACACTACTCTGTTTCTTATCCCTTTCAGCAGATCCGAGTTCTACTTGTTTAAAGAGGGATCTCATCTAGTTTATTATTCTCTATTTAAAGGACATGAGCTTCAAAAGCTTTCTGTAAGCTTTTTGACTGTTCTTTCTTTGAAGTGAGAATTGCCCCAAACAGGGCAATTTTACCGCAAGGTTCAAGTCAACTCGAGGCTCTACCGTAGTAGTTTAAACAAAGCACCATAAAGTAAAATACAAAACGTTCTCCCTTACTTAATTAACAGCTGAAAACAAAAAGTAGAACATGTATGGGGACATTTGGCATGAATTTGGAGTTTGGTACACTCTAATAAACAGATTTCCTATATATTGAAATGTCCAGTGTCCATGTGTTGTTCAATACAAATGGCAGTAAGGAACTCCAGTTCCCCACAGAAGTTAATAGGAATCGCCAGGCTTCTCTTTAAAGTGTCTCCTACAAAAATACAGCTGCTGTATTGTACTCAGGTGACAGTATTTATTCCTCCACTTTTTAAGGTTATACTAATAGCTCCATTTGTATTCCACAGGTAGTTTCCGAATGCTATTTATTGTATTGTGGTAGTGACTAGACAGCCCAGGTGAGCACAGAAAAGAAAGCTTTGTCCTTAAAGACCCTACAAGCTCCGTCCTTACTTGACTTGCATGGTTTCCTAGCCTCGCTCCTACCTCTGCCTGCTCTTTCAAAGCCTTCTCTGGAAGCTCTTCTTTTTTTCCATTTCACTTCGTTAGGAGCTTAACGGCTTTTTGGCCTCTTCCTGGGGATTTTCACCTATATTCCTGAATCGTTACCCTTATCAATAGTTTGCATACCTACATTTTTGTATGATACAGAGATGCTAGAAAAGGTTAAACAAGCAGAATATGTATTTGACTTCTGGGAAATGCACCTGTGCCAAAACAGTAACAGAGAATACCACCACTGACGTCTCCTTCCTGGATTCTTATGTCACAAGCACTTATAAAAAATATAAAATGCAACAAGAAATATAATTGCTTAGTAAATTCCAGTATGCCCTAAGTACATTATTTCAGTTTTCTGTAATTCCCAGGCAGATATGATGTAGTTAATTTGCAAGGTGTGAAATAATTATGCGTAAAATACTTGTTCCTAGGCAGACACACTTCATTTATTTTACCTGTCATTCTCTTTTTCTGTGGAAAAGATTTCCTTTCAGAATGTTTTCTGACACAGAAACAAGCAACCTTGATAATTTGCATAGTTTAGATTATTATGAGTAAAAGATACAGTCACATATTTCGGCTGCATTAATTACCAATAGTTGAGCCTGATGACCATTGAATAAACTGGTCTCCTTGTTCAAAATCACAAAAAGCTGTACTTTATTTTCTGCACAAAATAAGCTAATGATCATATGTAGTCATGCAGTGAAATCTTGCAATAGGAATTATATCAAAGAGAGAAAAGAAACTTAGAAATTCACACTGTCATGGAAAAAAAAATAAATCCACATTTCATCCTGGGTGGAAAATGCAGCTGGATCTGTTAGATGCAGGAGCCAGAAAGCAGCATCTTTAATCTTACTTCTCTATAATGACTACATCTTACTAGCATTTGGTGTCGTATATTTGAAGAATGGGCAAAAAACAAACAACAAACGGCCCGAATCCTCCAGAGTAATCTGCAGATGTTTTGACGATACTAACTTGACATATGCAGCTATCCTGGGATTCACTCAATAAAATTTTCTTCCTTATGTTAGAGTTGTTCCCTCCGTCATGGGAATAATGTAACCATTAGTCGGAACCAGAAAGATTTCTGATACTCTACAGGCCATGCTAAACTTCCAGAAATTTAATACTTCTGAAACTGAAACAATCCCTCTGATTTTCAGATTCCAGCTTTCCGAATGCAGTACCATCATCAAATCTGAAACAGATTTCCAGGGATTTATATTTAGTTTCTGGATATACTTAGATATACTTTAGATGGCCTATTGCTTTGGTCCTAATAAATTCAATACACCAAGAGGCCTATAGGGATGATCTACAGCACTTGCCAATAGTTGTGCGCCAAAATCTGTCAGGCCACAGACCACCACCACCACCACAAGGGAAAGAAAAAAGAGACAGGAGGGCAGTAAATGGAAAAAATCAAACTGTTATTGTTATTCCGTGTCTAGTTTTCTCAGCCTTCATGCTCCTTTTCAAAACATTTCAAGTTCCCTTAAAAGAATCATGTCCTCATTAGTCTGTTGCTGTATTAACAGTTTGTCCATTTCCAGCTGATATGCAGTTATTCTAGTGATGCCTTACCTATCTAGCAGGTACTTGTATGGTATCCTAATATTTTAAAACAACTCAATTATTTGTATACGGAAATAAAATCCCTTTTCTTCCTTTTTCATTTCCAGGCGTGCAATTTGATTACTTTCATACAGGGAGGGATACAAGGCTAGGGTGGCACTGGGAATGTTTAGAAATCACGTTTTCTATTTCTGTTTCTGCATGCGGTGAGGCCTTTTTAACCTCTCACTGGAAATGAAGTCCATAGCATTGCCTCTGTGAAACTATTACTTTTGCTCTTATTACTAGCTGGTCATGATTCCAACAGACTCCAAAGGTTAGAAAGATAGGTGAACTCCTAATTAGTCTAGAGTTGTGATAGATTTCAGTACTGGGACAGAAACACTGAAACTGAGTCTACTTTCACAGGTAATGCTAATGTAGGGGGAAAAGCACTTCGTAATACATTAGAGATTTCTATACAACCTATTAGATTGGCTGATGTATGTACCATCAGAGTCCTTTAAAGGTGACATAATTTCTAAGTAAAATTAGCAGAAATAACAAAAACTGAAGGTCACAATACTGTGGACTTTGGCTAATTGGCTAATTGGCTGTGGAACAGTATTCTGGCCAATTTGCAGATACATGATGATTTTTTTCCCCATTAGGAAAGTGATTAATAACACAGATGAGTTCAGAAAGACATTCCAAACAGCATCTTTCACAGTTTTGTGTCACTTAGATGCTGTGGATACTTCAACTTCACTGAATTTTCCAACCCATTCATGTACTTAGTGAATAAATTCAGGGCACCGCTAAGTTTCGCAGAAGGTGCTAAGTAAGGTTTTTGAAATGGAAGAACAACACAGCAATCCTTTGAGATTAGTTTTACTTTCATTCCAGTGCGTATCTATTTCTCTTTGAACCCTTCTAAAGTACTTGGTAATCAAAAGGAAGAAATAACAGGGTCAATAGGAATATACGACTTCTGCCTCTAATCATCTGGTCATCTTCTACTTTATGCTCTGGCTTGCAATCTAATAAGAAAAGACTAGATTGTTTTCAGCTGAGAAATACTGCTGCAATATTTGATTAGCTTATTTAGAGAACAATGTTCAACAGCAAGTTGCTTTCTCCTTTTTATATTTTTCAGACTTTTTGCATGTTGGATAATGCATATGTCAAAGAGTACAGAAAACTCCCTTCATTAGAAGAGGTGCTGACAGTCTCACTAACAGAAGCATCTTCTCTGTGCTTGCTCACTGCCTTGGAAAGGAAGGCCAAAGAGCTGGGGGACCAGAACCTGTCCATACAAACTTATTGTTATTTATCAGGGCTGGCTGTATTTAAAGAACAATCTTAGATGATCATGAGGAAAATCCAAACAGCAAGGCAATTTCTTCAGTGAAACAACAACAATTCTCCACTTCCTGCTATCTGGATAAAATGAAAACACTTTAAGGTGACTTACAACGACTTACGATCTTGAACACGTCTGCTAAGGGAGGTTTCTCCAGCTGTTGCCAGCTGACAAAAGAAGGCCAGGACGATTATATGTCCTTCATGAATGGAATAAGTACAGTAAAACCTTCCTGCATGCTAGATTTTCTGCAGAGTTACATTTTCGCTCACAATAATTTTCTGTATTCTCTTCAGTTTCTCTCTTTCAGAGCATTCAAGAAACGTGGCGATATGCAAAAAGAGAAGAACTTGCCTTCTAGGGTGTTTATAATGCCTATTTCTGGTATTAAAGAGACACTGCACTTACGTTCTTCTCTTTGAGAATCATAAGGATGACATTTATTGTCTTAGAAGGTCTGAGGGCTGCCTCACTTTCACACAAGAAATTTAAGTTTCAAATCCTTCCAAAACACACAAGTTTTGAACTATGAAGATGCTTTGTTGTTTTATCGTGTTGGAATAATGTTTAACAGTACTTCTAAAAATAAAACAAAAATCACATTAGTCAGGATGAAGTATTGTCTTACAAGGTCTGCTCATCTGGTTCCTTCTGCAATAGGGAATTACAAGATTTCCTATTATACTAATGCAACTGGACATGTGCCACAGCACGGTAGCCTAGAAAATCTTTAAAAATCATACTTCTCAAATATGCAGCTGCAAAAATTAAAATTGCAAAATGATCTGGCAAGCTCAGAGATGGACAGAATTAAAATAAATGAGATTCAATAGATAAAAGTAATTGGTAGAAATGATAATCTTATATACCAAGTTGGAGACTGATATTTTGAAAGCAGTAATGCAGGAAAGAAGCCCTGAGGATTACAGAGGAAATTATTTAACTATACGTTCAAATGCAGCACCACTCCAAAAAGATGAATCCTATTCTGGGTTGCACTGATCCTGGCAATTATGGTAAAAGGAAAAAATAATGCTACAATATTCCAAAACTGTGTATATCATACTGTGTCATATATTGTAAATTACAGATAGAAACATTCTCTCAGTTGGGAAGGTAATTTCTGAAGGTCGACTGATGGAATACTACTGCATAAGTAATACTATGAAAATGAAAATAATACAATGGAGAGCTGTAATAACAGCCCACACCTACCTAAGAAAATACTAATAGAAGTTTGAAATTATTTTTTTTTCTATAATTTTGAGGGTAATACTGAAAACACAAACCAGTATGTTTCAGGCTAAATGAGAGTTCATTGTAAGCGAGAAATATTAGATAATGACTTTATTGAAGTAGAAGGGATAAAGAAGTAGTAATGCACGCACAAACTAAAATAAAGGTGCACAGATTCTCAAGTTTGTTCTTCTGTGAAGACCAGACCAGGCAGTTTTTCCTCATGCTACTAATGTTGACATGAATCATTGTGTTAACAGTACTTAAATGATTGCTGACCAAGGCAGAGTTAGCTTGTTTAGGTATTAAAAACTGTCTAGCCAAATAGCACAGAGCTCCGTCAAGACAGTCTACATATTTTAAAGAACATCAGTTACAGCATACTCACTTTTTCCTTTTCAAGAGACAGCCCTTTACAGTCACTGCTGGTGACCTTCATGCACTGGCTTTAGTCAGCTTTGGATGCAAGGAATCCTACAGGGTAGGGAACATAGAACAACTCGGCCAAAATTTACACTCTTAGCACCGCTGGAAATCCAGTTTCTCCTCAAACCTGCCAATGTGCAATATGTTTTTCATACACGTCCGCAGCTGACCATGTCTTAAGGTAGCTGCAGAAGTGAATTATACCCGTATTTCTCTAACCTTGTAGATGGTGATGTTACAGTTCTGGTCAATCACTAGCTAAACTTAATGATCCCATCATACTGAAAATGTTTCTAGTGGCATGAATGAGTAATACTCATGGTAGAGTCACGGGACCTGGACAGGCCGGAGAGGCGGGCCCAAGCCAACTTCATGCAGTTCAACAAGGCCAAGTGCAA